>UYYA01004098.1:0-87500 GCA_900624975.1 Angiostrongylus costaricensis | reverse complement strand
GTCTGAGGATCATAGTGAAGCGAAGAGTTTTCACAGAGAAATCTGCGAAGAAAATGGCTCATCGAATAGACAGTTAGCCGTCCTTTCTTGTATAACATAGCAGTCATAGAGTCATCAACCACATGCGAGTATAATCAGCTGTTCTAATCTTCCTCATTGGAAACCATGTAAAAAGCGGCCCTGAAGAAGGCAATACTGCCGAAACGTCAGCTACTGTTGTATTGTATTGTGTTTCTCCATGGAAGTAAATGTATGCTGTTTAACAACCTCGCGATTGCTGAACAAGGAAACGAAGCATTCATATAACAATCATATGAAATGCTGAGATATTTGCAAAACTCCGGACCACAGGTGTATGCAGTGGAGAACGAACACGCGCTGTTGTCCTTACCGGGGAGCAGCGCACTTCCTCCCCTCCCTTCCTCAATCCCGTTGACTGGTGATTGCTGATCGCAAAAAGATCGATAGAACTAGCTGAGAGACAGGCAAAACGAAGGACCCGGATGGTGTAGTGGTGAAGTGCGCTGCTC
This sequence comes from Angiostrongylus costaricensis, assembly GCA_900624975.1. NCBI lineage: Eukaryota > Metazoa > Nematoda > Chromadorea > Rhabditida > Metastrongylidae > Angiostrongylus > Angiostrongylus costaricensis. The sequence continues at coordinate 86,970 of UYYA01004098.1, read as the reverse complement.
CCCGGTAAGGACAACAGCGCGTGTTCGTTCTCCACTGCATACACCTGTGGTCCGGAGTTTTGCAAATATCTCAGCATTTCATATGATTGTTATATGAATGCTTCGTTTCNGAAACGAAGCATTCATATAACAATCATATGAAATGCTGAGATATTTGCAAAACTCCGGACCACAGGTGTATGCAGTGGAGAACGAACACGCGCTGTTGTCCTTACCGGGGAGCAGCGCACTTCACCACTACACCATCCGGGTCCTTCGTTTTGCCTGTCTCTCAGCTAGTTCTATCGATCTTTTTGCGATCAGCAATCACCAGTCAACGGGATTGAGGAAGGGAGGGGAGGAAGTGCGCTGCTCCCCGGTAAGGACAACAGCGCGTGTCCGTTCCCCACTGCATACACCTGTGGTCCGGAGTTTTGCAAATATCTCAGCATTTCATACGAGTTAGATTTCGCAACATACCCTGCAATTAAGAAGAAAAAGGCAGTAAATAAAAGGGTTAAGATAACAATCATATTTAAAACAAATGATGAATAGTGAAAAGGACAGACACTGATTGAGTGGTTTCGATGAGACACTCGTTGAACTTCACCTCAAAAACGGTGTATTAAAGAGATTACGAGAATATCGAAGTGATGAGATGCCTATCTCTTTCTTATGAAGCATCAGTTTGAAACGATGTGCGACGATAAACGAACCGGGTTCGTGGACGACAGCGAGAGCTATTAAGAACCGCAACAGAGTGTAACACTAAGAATCACACCGAAGTGTTCACAAGACAACAGAAGACTTCTGTGCTATCAAAGCGTCCCAATTAAGTACTGTATCATTTCAGTAAAAGAAAAAACACTTCGATAGTCAATACGCATTCTTTCGTTGATTAGCTTACACGAGGTTGATAATTATATTTATTTTCGGCTAACGTTTCGACGTCTTTGTAACGGCTCACAGCTCAAAGATGTGAGGGGCGTTCGCGAGAGTGCGCAAGAACTATGAACCGTTTGTGAGGTACCTGTGAACAATGAATGTATTTAACTTATGTTAACACGGATAACATAATTACACGAAAAACAACGATAACACTAATGTGTCAGCGATTCAAGGGCTAAGGATTACATATACTATCATTATGACCTAAGGAAATGAATCTACAAGGTAAAATCAAATGGGGTAGAACTAATGATGGAGCTGGCGAGGACGGTCTCGACGGCCTCATTGGGTCAAATGGCGGGACTACTGGGTGTGTCCCATGGCCGGAACGGGATATGGACGCAGAAGACGCGCGAGGCGTTGCAGCCACGCGATCCCCATCAATGCTTGAACTGTATTAGTTATTCCCACGACCGACTTTCTATTAACCTCGGCATTGATCAAGTAATTCTTCGTATTTTTGTTGAGCAAACGCGAGGTGTTATTATTTCTCTCTTCTAAACTCTCTCTAAACTAAACTCTTTCTCTAAACTCTCCAGAGTTTCTTTGTTTGGTTATGGAGGCGTCTGGCCAAGTAGATTGCTGTCAACTTGACCTTTCCAGGCTCTGAGGAAGGCGAAATCCGCCGAAACGTCAGCTCATTTGTGAATAAAGAATAATAACACCTCGCGTTTGCTCAACAAAAATACGAAGAATTACTTGTATTAGTTATGCTGATAGAGAATTGTCTATCTGATTGAGGAATTCTCTATAGTCTTCGTCCTTCTCAGAGCCGATGATCCGATAATCATTTAGAAATATTGCTCGTGGCAGTTACAAAGCGATGTAAAACTATAAATGAACAACAAGCGAAAAAAAAAACTACGCGCTTTTTACGTTCAAATGGAGCCTGCCTTACAGCCCGTGTCTTAATGTTGGTCTGTGTCGTTTCATCCCTAATGATGTGAGGTCATGAAGCGAACTACCGTACTGTTTCCATTTGGAAAACTGGTTAACTCCGTATACGACCACAACGGAAATAGTTCCTAAACTAAAATAGCGGTAGGAGTGCAAGGCAGCAAAATATTTGCTCAACAAGTGCGACTAGTGACTAAGTTCGCCATGGCACAAGAACATTTCCATTCGTGGAAATTTCCCCAACCAAGGAAAAACCAGTTTCGGTAGTTCCGTTATCTGGCTCCAATGTCAAGCATTACAGCAACAGATCAGAAGCTAAACCAAAGTGTGCCCGGAGCAAGTTGGTTGTAAACTCTGCATCTATAACAAGAGAACAATAATGTCAGAGGTTTTTCTTTCGTCAGATTACACAACCGCTATCGAACTCAGTTAAGTGGCAGTGGGAAGACCAAATCAAGAGTGCGCCATCATGTACCGAGATTTTCAAAAATGAATGGTCAAAGTTCCCGGGAGCGACTTTCTATTAACCTTGACACTGGATTATAAACTCGTCGGTTTCTTTCCCAGCAATCGCGAGGTTTGATCTTCATTAATACTTTTACCTTTGTTATACCTTTTTATTTTCTGCCTACTATAATTTCGCGGCAGGGTACTAAGCGAAATACAACCACAACGTTGCTGAGATANTTGCAAAACTCTAGACCGCAGGTGTCTATGGTGGGGAACGAACGCGCTATTGTCCTTTCCGGGGAGTAACGCGTTCACCACCACACCATGCGGGTCCTTTGTTTCGCCTATCTCTCAGCTATTTCTATCGATCTTTGCCACAGCATCCCGCTGACGGTAACATTGTGATTTCAACTACAGCCGCAGCTTAACTGGGTTCTATGCCGATTTGGACGCCCCAGATCAATCTCGCTGACGGGTGATTGCTGTGGAAAAGATCGATAGAAATAGCTGAGAGACGTGCGAAACAAAGGACCCGCAAGGTGTGGTGGTGAACGCGTTACTCCCCGGAAAGGACAATAGCGCGTTCGTTCCCCACCATAGACACCTGCGGTCCAGACTTTTACCTTTTTCCACCAAATAATTAAAGTATACTTATATAAAATACGTCCAGACTCTGAGGAAAGCGAAATCGCCGGAAGGTCAGCCATCGACCAACAAGAACAAGAGCAACAACAACAACAACAACAACAACAACAACAACAGCGACAACAAAGGCCTATACAAGCCTCGCATCAGCTTAAGAAGATCGGTTTATAAGATCATATAAATAAATAAGTCGCGAGGTTGTTAGTGGTCAAAGAAGAGGAGTGAAAACTTCCTTGCAACAACATCATTCACGGTACATCTTTTTTTTCGTTCTAAATTCATTCCTCAAGAGTAGGCAATTAAATAATATCGTTAGTGGGTTTGGAAACCCCTTATGCACGACTCGAATCGACGATGATCAGCACACTTCTACGAACAAAATATGGTGGCAGGTTGTCATTACCGCAGTGTCCCTTCCCGATCATCAGTCCATCACCTCGGTCGTCATGACAAACTCTGGTCCACCTAGTCCGAAACGAATTCCAACCATCACACAAGAGGAGAACACCAGGTCTCCTACGACGAGAACATCGTGCAGAGTAATCTTTCTTGATATGATTAACGAATTAACAACATTTTTTTCATACGGACCCGTCTTTCACACCTGTTGTGCGGATCCATGCACTTCTTCCATTCGATTCGTTCTCTCGCGTCCATCATCCACGAAGGTCTTCCAGCTTTTTACTTGTAGCTTCGGCTGCTGCTTGAGGATTTCCCCTTCATCTTGAATGTTGCAGAATGCTGGTCGAGCGGATTCTCCCTGCAGTCCTATGATAGCTCGGTTAGAACGTTTCCACTTGGATTGCAGAATGTGAATTTTTTCCGGACAAGCCCGGTACCAATTTGTTCTGACCCCGGGAGGATAGAAGGCTTGGTGAGACCAGAGTGGGATCGAACCAGAACGGCGTTGGTGATGGTCAGCATCATTATCACTGTGCAACCTCCTTCCTGATAGCAAATTATTAACAAATAAATTAAGTTGCAAAAGACATTATTAGATCAAACTATTAATAAACTATTAGAATTAAAATTAAATTACTGACAACAAATTTGTACCAAATTGCAAAAGAATTTTACTAAATTATTGTCAAATTAAATTATTAACAAATTATTAAAATTAAAACTACTGTTGAACTAACAATGTCCATTGAAAATTAAGAGTTGCCCATAGTCTCGGAAAATGGGATTGTTGAGTGCAAATTCTCCCTCTGAAGCCCACATCTTGTTGACGACACGGTCATCGTTTCGAAAAACAGAAGTGGATAAATGAAAGTGAAAGTTAACAGAAGGCTAAAGCACAAAAGTCGGAACATAGAGAACTGCGAACAGACTAAACAAAGTGAAAAAATACGTATTGATTAGTCACGCCGAAATTAAAGGAAACTTGCTTTTTGAAACATATACGGATTAATCTATGAAAAACTTGTGACAGTAAAGAACCGGGTGACTGGGACCCATGTCCTGCCCATGCATATGATATCCAATGAATGTTGTTATCCAGCGAAAGGAGGCATTCCGAAAGAGGAAGAAAGCATTCTACATAGGTAACCGACCAAATGACAGCCTCAGTTCTCCGTCACACTCGAAAGTTTTAGCAGCATTCAAGTAAGTACTTGAGACGTGGGCTGACACTTCAATCACCACGACGGTCCTAGTCGCTATATTTCAAAAACCGACTTCCCTTTAACATGGGCATGGCTAATCAATATGTAATTTTCCATTGATAAATTAACACGACGGTGATAAGAAAATCGGCTAATGTTTCGGAGCCTTCGAACTCTTCACAACCGAATTGATCCGAGTCGACTGACAGTACTTGCTCATCCCTCCGATATGGGTCTTCGTGAATGCAACGAGCCGAACCCAGTGGAGTACCGCTCAGATCAAGTAACACCACACGGCAGTGCGCTTCCATACAGAGCGATTTTTTATGGGTGATTGTGACGCAAGTGGCATGAAATGGATCGTATTAATTCAATTAGAGAAAAATCTTTCGAGCCCTTAGGTAGATGTATTATTCCGACGTGGTGAACGAAACGGGATGGCTCAGAAGACAAAAACTTACTCCTGTAACTTGGTTATAACAAACTTATACTGCATTCACATAGCGACTTTCAGTGGCATTTAGATCACAGGTCGAGTTATCCATTTAACGCACAGGAATCCTTCAACTGATGAGGACTTTTGAAGAACATTAGTGTTTCCAAACTAAATCAATTGTTAAAACATAACTAGGATACATGCTGAGAATTTGCAAAACTCAATCCGCACGCCAGATTCGAGCCCAGCGGGAGCTCACGTGTCACCCACTGCACAAGTGACGCCCTCGTTCTACATTTCTCTTGGCCATTTTCTTACCCTAACGGTGTCATAATCTCACTCCCGTTATTAATGGATGACTGCTGATGGCACCGTTAGGATAAAAAATTAGCTAAGAGAAATGCAGAGCGAGGACCTCCGTAGTGCATTGGGTAACACGTGAGGACCAAAAAAGGTAATCGGGGATCGAATCTGGCATGGAGTCTGAGTTTTGCAAATAACTCAGCATCATTGATGTTGTATTTCACATAATACTCTTCTATTAAAAAATAATAGGTAGTTAATAAGAAGGCATACATTGTGATCACTAAAATAATTCTTTTCTCGGTGAACCCAAGTGATGTTCAGAATCACACCATATGTTTGAAGAGGACATCAAGAAAATACGGACATAATATTGTATTACTACAGTACTACACAGAAGGAACTAGCACAGCATTCATTCCCCTATCTATTTTCATTTACTTGATGTGTGAAATAAAAAACCCGTTTATTAACTGGACATTAATAGCAACCGTCTTGGTAAGATTTTAACGTTTTCATGTTTTTGCTTTCTCTTGACTCTTGAGGCTCTCACTCTTCAACACTATCTTTGTTCACTTCCATGCTTAGAGGTTCTACGTGCTTATCAATAGCTAACTAGAATGCTTCATAATGAATTTGTGATTGAACGAACCAATCATGGCCTCCAGTTTCAATGACCAGTTATCTTGCGATGACCACATTTTCAGCAAGGTAAATCTCCTGAAAAAAGAAGTGTCACTAAAAGGTTTGATATTCATGCGAAACACGAAAATGTATTGGGAAAAGCTTGTACTCGAAGAAGAGAATCGCGATGTCAACGCTTATTCGCAAATTTTAACAACTCACGAAAAGAACTCTTGAACTGTGTTATAGTTAGATTTCATTTTGAAACTCTCAGCTTTAAGGTCAAATAAAGCTCAATACATAGACGACATTTAGAAAAAGGGCACTAATAAAGTGCATCACTACGAGACAAAGAAAATTGCAACTAGACAACTGCTCCAGAAGTGCTCAAAATCCGTCAATACTAAAATATTGCGAAGCCAGTCATTCTGCCGTGTGAGAAAGCGGATAAGTTCTCATCTGGTGTCAATAGCACCCATCCTATTGACAATGTATGAAGCACGTGCCGAGCCCGCAAATTGTTCAAAACCGAAAATCCGAGATTGGAGATCATTCTGCTAAAACAGAATCGTCGAGGTTGACCGAATCGGTTGAAACTTTATTGTCATTATATTGGAAACAACAAAAGTTTTAAGTTCACTCCTAACACTGGTCATATTATTACTTGGTGAAACGTTGGTGCTCCACGTTGATCAATCTCTGAGGAATGTACGATGCATTCGACTCTATTGAGCACAGCAGAGGTGAGTGAATGCCTGTTTGGCCTATAAAGTGACTGGCCTTGGCCTACCGAAGTATCAACTCAGTGATATCGTCCTCCAAAAAAATTCTAGCACTAGTTTACAATAGTGCCCGAAGCAGTGGAGGACTCGTTTTCTCTGAGACGTAAGATCGAACCAAAGACCACGTGTGCTGTTGAATGACAGAAAGGGTGCCGGCAAAGTCTGCATCCACCTTTGTCGTTTGCTAAGATTGCGCACGGTTTTCCTTCGCTCTAGATACACGAGCAGTATTTAGTCAACAAAAAGTCTGATCAATCCGTTGACCTCCTACCTGCGCTCAAGCGGGTCATTGTTAAGACGTCTCGTATGTGTAACCGCCGCCTGATCGATATTTTGACGCATGAGGTAGCGGTTTTCGACCATCCCGGTTGGGCGTGAAACTGGATTCCGTCCCTTATTGCAATAAACGGGATACTACTGTTTCAATAGCCCATTCAGTCAAGTCCGCCGCCCTTTCCTCTTGCTTATGTAGAATCCATGTTTCCAAAGGTGCATGCTAAGAACCGCGCGTAAAGGAGCTGGACGCGGATGTGAACCAAATGGAGACACGTTCGTGGTTTCATTCACTACATTTTCGATGCTCTTGTAGGCTTCCAACGTTTCCACTTTGCTCATGTTCACTTCATGGCTTTCCATTGAATCTTAAATGACGTGTGGCAAGTCGTGTTAGTATGTGTTTACGGTAACTGGCGATATGACCTTCTTGTTCTGAGCTGAAGTTGACACTAAATTATACGAGGTGAGCGAAGTGCACACTATGACAAATTAGCTTCACAAACTCGACGCTGCGGGCAACTAACACTCTCCCTTCATTATTTGATTCCCCTTCAAATTTAAAAATGAGGTTCATTGACCAACCACTTGTGAAAACATTACTCAGGCTCTTCACAACTTCCTTTTCTAGAGTAATTACCCTTAGAATTTCATGTTCCAAGTAATTTGTAATATTTTAATAGCCCTAGTAATAAGTGGTCCAAATTGTTCATAACGTTATCCTAATGACAATGGCATTTAGCGTGAACTGTACTGTTTTCCTTGTACGAGGGAGGTATCGGCGACCTAACGAGGAAAAAATGGAACATAGAAAAGGGAAGATGAAGTAAACCAAATAAAGATGAGGAAAAACGGACGGATCAAACTTCCTCAGAAAACGAAAACCTGCGACTACGTAGCTTGCTCGGTAAACAGAAGCATATAAAGTCAAGCCAATAAAAACTCTTTTTTTTCACTAGGAAATGTCACCGGAAACTTGAGGTGAACTGCTAAGCTGCAAAAGGTCTCTAGAAATAGAAAAGGCCAGGTCACCCCTAGTGTTCACGATACTGAGACATCGTCAGGGGAAAATTACACCTAGACCAAACGGGATCACTTCAATTTCATCACTTCATCAACGAGTTTATATGCAGCTTAGGAAGGAGATGGGCCACAAATGCTATTACTGCCATCTGTTCGGTAGTCTTCAAAACACTCAACTCCCTTCATGTGGGAAAACGAAAACACGCAGTTACAAAATGTCAATATAGTGATGAAATAAGTGGATGAAAAAACAAATGCGGCTTAATGAAATACCAGTCGCGTTTTAATATGGAAACCAATGCCCACCCTTCTTGGAATCTCTAAGGAAACTTTTCCATTCTTTTTCTGTGGACCAACCACTCGGATCATCGGCTCTGATGAAGACGAAGACGTCGAAACGTTAGCCGAATAAAACAATTTTTTCAATCTCCTGTAAGCTCAACAATTTAGAAAGGTTCTAAGGAATAACTCCCAAGACCGACTTCCTATTAGCCTCGACAGTGATAAACAATTTGCTATTTTCTCGATAAGCACACATAAGGTTGTTATCATACATTATTTATTCAAAACAGCTGATGTTTCGGCACATTTGGCATTCTTCAGGGCCTGGGAGGGAAGGTCGGGTTCGAAAAGTCCATTCTAAGAAATACGGCCCTATATTATTCAATCTTTTTTCACACGATCCGTCTTCCACATGTACTGGGGGGATTCCAGTGTTTCCTACGTTCGATTCACTTCCTCGCATCCGTCATCCACGAAAGTTTTCCAACCTTTTCGCGTGTGGGTTCGGCTGACGGTTGGGGAATTTACTTTCCCCATGAATGTTGTTGAATGATGATCAAGTCGATTCTCCCTGGAGTTCTGAGATTGCTGCGCTTGAGCGTTTCTACTTCGACAACAGAGAGTGGACCTTTCTCGGATTGGTCTGGTGCCGATTCCCTGACGCTAAGAGGATGAGCGGCTTGGTGAGCCTGGGGCTACGCCGAACCAGCACCGTGCTCGTGATAATCGGCATCACTACTACTGCACTAGTCACCCTAGTCTTCTATTAAACGTGTTTTATTTAATTCGAAATTGGACGTAACAGTTAAGAGGATTCCATATTTATTTCACATTTCTTCAGACCAGTGATGTTCTTATCAGGCAGGAATTTCAACAACTATAGGAAATCTTGATGAGAAAACACGAGGTTGTTATGTTATTTTTAACCGACAGAAAAGCTGACTTTTCGGCAGATTTCGCCTTCTTCGGAGGTTGGAAAGGTCACATTGACTGAAATCTGCCCTGCCAAACACCTCTATAAACATACAGAAAAATATGGAACCAAGATCTCAATCCGAAAAGAAGAAGGCGAAATCTGCCGAAATGTCAGCATTTCCGTCATTAAGAATAAAGTGACAAACTTGTGTTTGCTCATCAGGAATACGGTGAAATTTTTGAACAATGCCAAAGCTAATAAATAGTCGTCCTTGAAAATTATAGGTCCAGTCTAACAGGGAATGGGAAGCCCAGTGGTAGTTCTGCCGCCCCTTACGCGGATGTATCTAGGCGCTGGTTCGCGCACCGGGCCCTCTCAGTCTCTCATCTCTCCGGGATCTGCCCCAGACTTGTCTGGGATAAGCCAATTCCCTCTAATACACGCGGAAACGCTCTAGCACAGCCATCTCAGGATTCCAGGGAAAATCGACTCGGCAAGTATTCAACGACATTCGTGGCAAAAGTGAAAAGGCAGTGACCAAACCCACACGCAAAAAATTTCGAAGAAATTTGTAGATGGTGGATGTAAGGAAACGGATAGTGTGCAAATGCCGAGATCCGTACAATGCGAGACATTTGGTGCCGATTCATACAAGAAAAAAAAACGAGTCCTCCGATAAAACTATACGAACGGAATTGCTGACGAGAATAACATGTTAGTCACCACAAGGGTATGGTGGTAGATCGTTTCACGCCTTTTGAACGCATAACATTGCAATGGAGCGTGACAATGTATTGTTAAATACAATAGTAAGTCCACGGTGAGTTTCAAACACGTTATTACCCTTTCCGGTGGCTAACGCGTTCACCACCACACCATGCGGGTGCTCTGTTTTGTCTTTATCTCAGCTGTTTTAAACTGGGTTCAATGCCTATTTGTGCTCCCCAGATCAATTCTGTTAACGGGTGATCACTGATAGCACCTATAGAATACGGCTTACAGAAACGCGAAACAATAGACCCACATGGTGTGGTGGTGAACGCGTCAGCGCACGAAAAGATTAATGACGGGTTCGACCCCCAGCACAGACACTAGTGGTTTGGAGTTTTGCAAAGATCTCAGCAACATTGTGGTTATATTCCACAACATACCCTGCCACGAAAAAAGAATAGGCAGTAAATAAAATGTGATTCCATAACACTAAGTTTTAAAACATGTCGCAAATTCCCCTACTGGGGTTCGATGTTAAAAGCAACTGAATAATAAGTGATGAACACCCCTTTACGAACAGTTCTTGTAGGAACACTAGCGTTGTCAAGAACTTCCTGACATAACGAATAGCTCTGACGTGAGTAGTGCGTAAGAAAGTGCTTAATCATGGTAACAACGAGAGATAACGGAACCTTAACCCTTTTATTTACTGCCTTTTTCTTCTTAATGGCAGGGTATGTTGTGAAATATAACTCGTATGAAATGCTGAGATATTTGCAAAACTCCGGACCGCAGGTGTATGCAGTCGGGAACGAACACGCGCTGTTGTCCTTACCGGGGAGCAGCGCACTTCACCACCACACTATCCGGGTGCTTCGTTTTGCCTGTCTCTCAGCTAGTTCTATCGATCAATGCCGATTTGGGCTCCCTAGACGAATCCCATTGACGGGTGATTGCTGATGTCAAAAAGATCGATAGAAGTAGCTGAGAGACAGGCAAAACAAAAGACTCGGATGGTGTGGTGGTAAAGTGCGCTGCTCCCCGGCAAGGACAACAGCGTGTGTTCGTTCCCCACTGCATACACCTGCGGTCCACAGTTTTGCAAATATCTCAGCATTTCATACGAGATAACGGAGCTTCAAGTTTTCTGTATAGATGAAATCTGGACAGAACCTCATAGAAATGTAGCACGAGAACAATTTGAAATGAACATTTTGCGAACAGAAATAGACAGCCGTTTCTTAAAAACCTAGAACGTTAAGTGGCATATGAATTAGTTCAGTGCTCAAAAGCTGAGCTCGAGAAGTGGGGCACAATGGAGGAAATGAATGTGAACTCCAGGTAGAGCCAAAAAGAAAAAAATCGAAGGATAATATTACGTTCCACTCTCCGCAATCTTCCACCTCAAAAGATGGAAATTTACAAAATTTCATTAAATTTAGGTGTCTAGTCGCAAGGCTTTTCAACACCAGATCGATAGTAACCCGAACACTTGTGCATGGCTGAGACTGATTGGTTCGCAGAGGTCGGATGAGGGGCAGTCCTAATCATCTCATCCGCCACCCTTTGCATTCATTCTGCATTTACGAACTCAGAGAATATGTAGAGGAAAAGGTAAAACTTGTTTACATGCCCTCAAAAGTTACGCAAAGCCTGTTCGTTTAGACGTGAAAAAGATGATCCGGTACCAACTGTGACTCTGAGAAAACGAGAATCTCACTCTATTTTACTACTCAGCACTTGGCAATCCTCGTGAAAACTCTGAAGAGCGCAAACAGAATCACAAGGATGTTGAGATACGCGCAAAACTCGTAACCTCAATTCAGAGCTCAATAGAGGTTCCGAGTTCTGCTCATATCTTAGCATCCTTGCGGTTTTATTTCACATAAAACCCTCCCCAATAGGAAAAAAAGGAGAATAAGAACAGGCAGTAAATAAAATTGAAACACTGCGAAGAGGATCGTCCCTCAACCACCTGTACTCACTTTACTACTTTACATTCACGGACTTATTCACTCCTCAGATACAATTCATTTTTTTAAAACTACACTAGTAAACTTGTAAGAGGGGAGCATATTTCGTTCAAAAATGGAGTTCAAAGTAAGAACTATGGAAAAATTTCTTCTTAAAAATTGGAAAGTACGTCGAATTTCACAATAACTTTTCGTTAACCACATGCGACTATAATCAACTGTTCTAAACTTCCTCATTGGAAGTCACGAAAAAGCGGCTCTGAAGAAGGCGATACTGCCGAAACGTCAGCTAGCGTTGTATTGTATTGTGTTTTTATGGAAGTAAATGTATGCTGTTTAAAAACCTCGCGATTGCTGAACAAGGAAACGACACATTCATAATCCAATGCCGAGGTCGATCCTGGGAACTATTACAATAACTTTTATTAGAAAAGGATAGAAAGGATAAAGTTGTCGGTGTTGATCAATTCCTGAGGGATGCGTCGTGCACTCGACTTCATTAAGCATCGCTGGAGGTGAACGAATGCACATCTGGCTTTTGGAATGACTCGCTGTGAGCTACCGATGTATCGAGCCAGTGCTGCCAGCCAGCCTCCCGGACATGTCTGGTACCAATTTGCCGAACCTGGAGGAATGGAGAGCTTGGTGGGCTATGGGCGCGAAGATCTATTCCACGCGTGTGTGGCAGTGGCGCCTCCAAGCACTGCGCCACACGCGCCCTCTACTTCTACTGTCTCACTGTTTACTTTTACTTGACTATTTTTTACTGTTAAAAGACCAGAAGGCCGGGAGCCGACGAGAAATAGCTCGTGTCGCGAATGGGTTAAACATTGAAATATGGTACCCTACAGAGATTACATTCTTGCCATTGACAGAATCCAGTTTCAGAGACAAATGAGTGGTGGACATAAAAGACAATACTACGCGATAAATTTGACATCAACGGCATTACTAGGCTACATCAACCAGTAACGGCTAGAAATTTTCTAAAGTGTATACGAAATTTCTTCGCGAACAAAGATGGCGACCATCGTCGATCCCATCAGCGTGCTGCGGTGTAACATCAACACGACCGAGGGATACCTCTTGCTCTCTCTGCGAAACAACGACTTCGGCCGAACTGCCGTCGCATCGGCGCTTCGCGGAGTCGCACGCGCCCGACGCTGAGAGGCCCAGCCAGTGTGGCGACGCGGCGGCGCGATGTTCGCGATGACTTCGTGCGGTTTTGGAATAGTTTCCCGTCTGTTGCCCCCGTCAGTGCCATTGCCCGGTTATCAGTTTAGCGTGGATAGGTGTAGCATGTTGGATTTCAATTGGTTTTACTTGCTTAGCCTTCCAGAATGTTCTCTTACTATCTGTCCCTGTTCTGTTTCGAAAAATGTTCTTTGGTGTTTATCAATCTGTCTTTAGGTGTTGGTTGCATGACGGTGATGGTTGTCAGCAGCACCAACATGTAAGTTAATCCTCTCTACAATAGGCCATTTTCTGTGGTAACATAGTAGTTATTCATTTAATAAAGAGAAACTTTTTTAACCTGTAGTTCTGATAGTGAAGTTAGCTAGAATTTTCAGTTTAAGCTCTGCTCCTGAGGTTGGCAGCTGGGCTGAAGCCGTCGAGCAAGACAGTAGGTTTTCGGCCTTTCCGTTTCTGTCATAAATCGCTTCTAACTGTTGCTTAAGATCTTCCGAATAATGACGTGAACGAGGATGGGGTGAAAACTGTCGTTGCTTTTATTGAAGAGGATGGCTCTCGTTACAAGGTATTTGCTCTGTTTTTCCTTTGTCTTTAGAAGTGGTTATAGATACTGGTAACAGTGAGTGCATTTTCATCAAAGTACGTTTTTCTAGGTCGTTACGCAGTTTAAAGTGATAACTAAAAATGTGCCGCGCGTAGTCGCCGAGCGGAAAAAGCTCTCGAAATTTGGCGCGTGCCGTGATGAGCCACCGGGACCACAGGTTCGGTTATTGTGCTCGTTTTGTATCACTTATTGAAACAATGATTTATCAGTTTTTTTTAGGAGCTTTTCTTATAGTTCTTTGTAGTTCCACTCATGGTATAGAATGCTTACTTACTTGGATACTTAGATGGCCCGTCCTCACTAGTTGTGTGCGCCCCAGTATAATTTCCATTTTTCGGAGTTTTGCTGGTTTAGCCATTGTGGTTCTCTAGAGTCCCAAAGTCAGCCTAGCTAAAATCTGCCCCAGTTCTTCACCACCACAAACAATCGCCGCCCTTGTGGATCAGAGGGGATTTGCCACCATGCGAGTAGTTCGATACCAGGACGGTGGTGGATCCTGGTATTGGTTTACTCTTAGCTGTGCTTCCTGATGGAAACGCCGGACTCCTTGTCAGCTTCGGAGGCCCTATCGGGTGGTGAATCTCCAGCTCTACATCCAGGAACACGTGGCAGCCATGGTAAGGCTATAAAACGTGTGGAGCGGTATAGAATAACAACTTTTAGTTGTGTTAAACGACTGGTCCAGTTTTCAAACGTATCCGTATCCTTTATTTATCAATTTATTTTATTTGTAACCTAGTTCTATTCTGGAAGTGTCTCGAAGTTTTGTAGATTTCTACCACGTACGTAGCTGAAGAGGTAGAAATGCAGTTTACAAGGAATCGTGCTGGAGAACAGATCCTAGATGTTCAGGAAGACAAGCAAACAGTGAGTTTTTACCTCACTACTATATCGGTTTTATTTAATATGATTTTTAAGAAGTTATAGTCAATATACACCTGGAACGTCAACATTTTGATAACATTCAGCAATTGCAAAAAATTTATAAGTGGGAACAATTTCTTTATGAAGTGGAACTTTAGGCCAAGGTCACTAGCCGGGAACATTGTCGTCATTGCAAAGGAAATGATCACTGGAGTACTAACTGTCCCTATAAGGTAAAATTTTCGTATGACACTGAACTTGTTTTCAGTTGTTTAGTTTAACGTTGCGCTTTAGCGTTATTTGACTAATGTAACCCTTAATTTATTTTAGGAGATGTATCAAGTGGAAGAAGAAATCGATCCTGCTGAATCAGCAGAAAAGGAACGTGTGGGTCCAGGTATTGGTCGGTACGTCGCTCCTGGTATGCGTGGAGATGCTCGACAAGGAGACCGCCGGTAGTTTTGAATTCTTTTTTTGTCGACCTTCTCATATCGCATAGAGTTCCTCTTCGCGTTATAGAGGCTCTCTTTCCAACGGTTTATGGCCTCACTGTGGCTTAGAGGTGTTCCCACGTGTGAGCCCGCGAGCTGCAGCGGGGGGGAGGGGAGGAGGGGATGGTGGGAAGCTTCCCTCTAATCCACAAGGGCGGCTGCCTGTGGTGTTGCCGACCTGGGTCAGACTTCGGCTAGCTGAGCTCGGGACCCCAGAGAACCACAGTGGCTAAGCCAGCAAAGTTCCGAAAAAAGGGAAAGTATGCTGAGGTCCGCACAACCAGTGAAGACGGGCCATCCAACTAACCAGGTAGTTAAGTTATAGAAGCGCTAGTTCTGTAATGAACGGTCTTTATATTAACATTGTTTGTTTATTTTCTTGCAAAAGTTATATCAGTAAAATGATGCACTTTTGTCACCTTCTACGCCTGAAATTTTCTTTGAGCGAAATTCGTGTTCTTCTATATTTATGGACATGACTATCTTCTTCCATTAAGGTCCGACGAAAATACTTGCCGAGTTACAAACCTACCTCAGGATATGGAAGAGGCAGAGCTTAGAGAGCTGTTTGCTGCTATCGGAAAAGTGTCGGTGAGCTTTTTGTCATTTTCTTGCCGTGACCTTCGCATTGGTCCGTTCTTATTTACATTAATGACACATTTATTAAGCGTGTGTTTATCGCTCGAGACAAGTTGACGAATCAACCGAAGGGATTCGCCTTTGTCACTTACGAAATGCGAGAGGTCTATGAGTTCTGTTCCCATTGCGGCATTCCTTTACACTTTTAAAAATTGGAGTTCATATTATGTAACACCTAGTGAACGTCGTACGTTTAGGATGCTGAGAGGGCAATTGCCAAACTGAACGGGATTCGTAAGTACCATATGGTTCTCAAAGTTGAATGGACCAGGTAAGTTTATGTAATCTTAGAAGTTTGTTAACCAAGTAATTATCCGCATTACTATTATTTTGCTGACTCTGTTTTACTATAAAGGGCACCTGTAGCGCAATACTCGGAGGAGCCCTGCAAAACACATGGGATCGACCCCATCGCTCAGGCAACACAGGCCGAGCAAGTCTTCCATCCCTCTGGGGTCGGCAAATTGGTGCCAGGTTTGTCTGTGAGGACAGCAGCACTGGCTCAATAGGCTCGATACATCGGTAGGCCACCGCGAGTTATTGTAAAGGCCGGATAGCCATTCAGTCACCTCTAACGATGGTTAGTGAAGTCGAATGCATGGCGCGTCGCTCGGGAATAGGTCAACGTCGAGAGTTTCCCTCGGGAATAGGTGAACGCCGAGAGCTTATCCTTTATTTTTCCTCGAAACAGGTTGTGTTAGTTCCATATAGTACTTTTACGACATTTTTTACGGTTTTTTTTCTTAGGAATTTTCAATTCAATCTTTATTACATGGCGTATTTCTTATTGCTCCAATGCTTTGTGCAAGTTCTATTAGGAAAACATGTGGCGTCGAAATTTAATACGTGCTACTTAGTTTCAGACCGAGCAACTGACCGCAGTCTTTTTGGAACATATCTTCGTCAACTCATCAACGGATTGCAGTCAAAGAGCCATCTATTAATAGGGATCATTTACATTCACATATGTATTTTAATTGCTATTGGGATTCGGTTTTCTTATTAGCGGCTTTCCCTCCATTGACAAAGTCCCTGAATTCCGTAAGTTTCTTTTGTGGTTTTCTTATTCATATCCTGTTGCTGCTTTTATAAATTGTGTCAGTATTCCCTATGTTTTTTAAAACATTGACATTATTTTGCTTCATTGTTGAGGTAACACGAGGTTGTTGGCATTTTTGTCTTCCTCAGAGCTGCTGATCCGAGTCGATGTCCACGGTCGTTCGTCTTTTCGATATTATGTCTTCGTCATCGCATCGAGCCGGATCTTCTTTAGCGAAGTATCTTTGGAATGAGGTATACTCATCCCGCGATGCTCTTATACGCAGGGCTGTTGTCAATACTCATGATTGTCCGGTGATAATATTTTTTTTTCACGCATCATACTTCACTAAAGAGGATCTGGCTCGATGCCGCAACGAAGATACCACATCGAAAAGACGAATGACTCGACGTCGACGTATACCATCGCCTCTAAGGAGGGTGAAGGCGTGGAAACGTTATTCGAATAAGTATGGGTAACAACCTCGTGTTAGTTTACCAAGAATGCAAGGTGCATTGATCATTTATACTGAGGTTTAAAGAAGGTATTGTGCTCCGAAATACTAAACTTCCTTTCGTACATGATACGGCGATGTCAATTTTAAGCCTCAGGCAAAATGGGCTGTGCTAACTGATTTTTTAAAGATAGATGATATAGAAATGAGCAATATGGAGATGATGTGGAAATAAAAGAAGTCTGTTATGTTGATTCGGTCCACCTCTTGTTGTACACTGAGTTGCTTTGGTTGTAGCTAGAGGGTTAGAAGACTGCGACAGCAATAGTTACTGAGAATAACAGTGCTGGTTTATTAGCAACTGTTCTACCACAGCTATGTTCCACATTTTACTACTTGTATTCGAAATACTTTGCAGGAGAGTTTTAGTCAATGAAATCAGGAACAGGAGATTTGTCGTATTCCACGTAATCTGTACAAAGTTCGTAATTTCCGGCGTTGATATGTTGGTACAGATCTACTATGCTCTAAGCTGATTGAACAGTGGATAGAAATACTGAGAAACGGATAAGCCACCTTGAAGAATAGCTCCACGCAGTAGGAAACCTTCGCCGCTATCTCTTAGGGTCAGTTAGTTTGACAAGGGAAATCTGGTTTTATTTGAGAAAATTTGGAAAACGTATGCCTGTGTTATATAATGGTTGTTCTGGAATTAATGCATGACGTGTAGTTTTGTTTTCACCGTATATGTTTCAGCAATAAGTTCTTTTTTTCCTCTCGAATGATGTGTCATTATACATCAATGCAGGGGTCACTTTTGCCCTTTCATTTCCTATAGCTGAACTATAATCCTAACACTCATCATGGCTGAGAGGTGTTTCTGGGTACTGTGCTACGATGTACGGAGAGGGGATTCATCCCCGCGGCAGGGATTTCCCAAGCTGAGGTGGAGTCAGGTCTTTCCATCAGGAAGACCAGCTTGGAGTAAACCAATAGCTAGATCCACCACAATTCTGGTATCAAACTAGTTGCATGGTGGCAAATCTCCCTCTAATCCACAAGGGCGCCGACTGCCTCAGGTGGTGACGACCTGGGGCAGACTACAGACGAGGCTAGACCGATCTTGGGACTCCGGAGAAACACCAGCTAAGCCAGTAAAATTCCGAAAAATGGGGATTATGGGGGGGGGGGGGGGGGGGGAGGGGGCGCATAACCAGTATGGACGGGTCGTCCAAGTATGCGACTAAGTAATTGTCTGACTGTAGCACTCTGGATGGTTTCACTGCATTACATCGGCAATACTACGATTTTGTGCGTTCAAAAGCGATTTGCAACGTTAGATTCACTCTCCGTGAAACTCAGCCAAGGTGTAAGGGATTTCAGTAGGAATTGTTGGACGTCTAGTTAAAAGAGGGAATGCCTGTGCCAAGAGTCACTGCCATCTTAGAAGAATCCTAGATGCATGACGGCAAGCGTTTCGTGTTTTTTTGTCGGCGTTTGCCAGAGTATGGAGATTTGCCTTTGCTGGTAAGCATTAACTGTCTCCCGTCTTGAACTGTCATGAAGTTCGAAGCGAAGGACCCACATAGTGTGGTCTTGAACGCGTTAGCATTCGGCATTCGTGACGAAAGGTCGCCTCAATCAACCGCGGAACCCACTAGTTGCAAGACCTTCATAGATGATGGATGCGAGGAAACTAACCAAATGCGAGAAGTGCTGGCATCCACAAAATAATATGTCATGAGGCTTCGTGTGAAATATTGAAAAAGTACATGTTTATCCAACGCAACGGAAGCGTGGAGTTCGTCGATGAAATCCTATACTCACTGCTCATCAGGTCACGACAATCTTATCAGGAGTTCTACGTCGTTAAAGCAAAATCAAATCTCTCACTGAATTCAAAACATAGATCAAAAAAAGTCGTAATCAAGAGTGATGGTAATTCAATATGAAAAAACAATCGCTGCAAATCAGTTTTTCCTTCTTATACGGTGCGGCCACTTCGCTTTCTGCAGTGCTACCGATTCCATTTGGAAGCACCCGAACTGAAGTTGACAAGGATTGGCCAGATGGAAAACCCAGGTCTTTAATAATAGCGCTTTTAACGCCAGCTTAGGTCTCCCGGCAAAGCGCAAAAGCTTGTAGCGGGCGCGTGTAGCGTAGTGGTTAGAGGTGCCCCGCGACACACATGTGGATCCTTGGTTCGATTCCGCACATCAAGCCCTCCATCTCTCCGAGGTCGGTAAATTGGTACGAAACTTGTCTGAAAGGTTAGCAACATTGACTTTATAGAACGGTAGGCTACTGCGAGTCATTGTATAGGCCACATATGCGCTCAATCACATAGACTGAATAACCCATGATACGAAATGGTGTTTGATATTAGCAACTTTGCGCTGCTGTCCACATGTGGAATGCCCGGAACATAAGTACGAGGAATGAGTGTAAGTCAGGTTCTATCGGTTCAATCAGCCCATAAAAAGGATAAAGCTTTTGGTGCTGATCAATCCTTGAGGGATGCACCATGCACAAAACTTCATTAAGCATCGTTTGGAGGTGATTGAATGTATATCTGGCCTTTACAATGACTCGCTGTGGCCGACCCTTCGGTATCGAGCCAGTAATGTCTCCGACCATTGCGCCACACGCGTCATCGTCCCATAATTTAAAACATCGTGTTTGGACGTCACTTCAGTTATCACACGTTCATTTCCTTCAGCTAAAACTGTCAAAATTGTTGAACTGCACTAGCTGCTAACTACCTTCTAACGGTGGTTTCGATTAGATACCTACGAATTTTTAACTAATGATTACGATCGAAGTTGCTTTGTGTGATTACGGCCAGTTCTTTTCGTATCTCCAAAAGAAAGCCGCGTTTCTTACAATTTGGAATTTTTTCTCAGGAAAATTTTCCCGTTGTATTTCGTTTCGCTTTTGAAGTATTTCGGTATTTTTCCTTTTCAATGTAAGTTTTTCAGTGCCTCTTTAAGTCCTTGCTGAGCATGGGCCTTCTGACAATACTGCGGAAGCAAAGGGAGAAGGAACGTGAGATTCGTGTTTTGATTCTTGGTCTGGACAATGCTGGGAAAACTACTATTACAAAGAAGTTTCTTGGAGAGGATCTCACTTCCGTGGAGCCAACTCTAGGTATCTGCTGTCCGATTTCTCGTATGCATGACGTTTTCTACTTGTCCTAGTGAATCATTCTTTTAGGTTTCAACATTATGACCGTGGAGTTCAAAGGATTTACCATCAATTTTTGGGATGTTGGAGGCCAGAAAAGCTTGCGTTCCTACTGGCGCAATTATTTTGAACAAACAGATGCACTGATATGGGTGGTGGATTCCGGAGACGAAGGCTAGCTTTTGATGTTTTTTCTAAATTCTGCCTTTACACTTTCTGTTCTAGTCTGACGAATGACTCATGGATACCTTGCGCTTTCGTCTAATCTGCATGCTTTCGTATCATTCGAAATATCACTAAAGTAAGTATATGAAGCTTCCCAACGGTTTACCGCCTCATCGTCGCTAAGAGGAGTTCATGGGCGTCGCGCTGTGAATTACTGCAGGGTGATTCATCGCTACGGCAAGGTCTTCCAAACTGCATAGTCCGGCGTTTTCCGTTTCCAGGAAGCCCAGCTAAGAGAAAATCAATACCAGGATCCACCATCGTCCTAGTATCGAACTAGTCTCATGGTGGCAAATCTCCCTCTGATCCACACGGGCGGCGACTGGTTGTAGCAGTGACGACCTGAGACACACTTTGGTGTGGCTCTTCTCGGTACTCTAGGGAACCACAATGGCTAAACCAGCAAGTCTCTGGAGAATGGAAATTATGCTGGAAGCCACACGAGCAGTGAAGACGGGCAGGTCAAGTGTCTAAGTAAACGTATGAAGGGTACTGTTATCCAGTAATTTCGCCGTCTGAGGTAGTTTACATCTCAGAAATTGTTGACTTATCGTTTCGCTCAGCGTTGATCTATCTCTATTGGATACGCCATGTATTGCTTGTATGCATAACTTACCGTAATAAATGTGGCATCAATTTGTCGACCCGGAAGATGGGGGCTTGGTTCGGGCTAGGGCGTCAATAACGAATGATGTACAAATGTATGTTAGAAGCTAGTCGCGTTACTAGTTATGTTATTAGTTACTGCCTTCGCATGTTATTAATGAGGTAGATACTATGTTAGTTATTTTGAGTAGAATAAGTCCGAGCTGTATTGGTTTATTTCTTGGAACAAGTCGGTGTGTTTCTGTCGAGTTGGTTTATATTTTAATAGGAGAAATTTCTGCAAAAACGGCATTATCCACTAGGAAATACTTACTTGGATACTCGGATGACTCGTCTTCACTGGTTGTCCGTGCCCCAGCATAATTTCCACTTTCCGGAGATTTGCTGGTCTAGCCATTGTGGTTCCGCTGAGTCCCGAGGTCAGTCTAGCCAACGTCTGCCCCAGTTCGTTACCCCATCACAGCCATTCACCGTACTTGTGGATCAGAGGGAGATTTGCCACCATGCGACTAGTTTAATACTAGGACGGTGGTGGATGCTGGTATTGGCTTACTCTTACTTTGGTTTCCTGACGGAAACGCCTCACTCCTCAGCATGAGAGGGCTTGCCAGTGGGATGAATCCCTCCGCTGTACATCTCAACCCGACACCCAGGAACACCACCCAGCCACGTTGAGGCGGTAGAAAACCGTTAGGAGGTTTTGAAAACTTTAGGTTCAAAAAACTGTGTTATGTTTAGTGCTCAACCTCATATCGAATTAAAGATTAATTATTTCCTTTCATTGAGTAAAATAATAAAGGATAAAGCTCTCGACGTTGATCAATCCTTAAGGGAAGCGCCATACAATCGACTTCATTAAGTATCATTGGAGGTGGCTGAAAGCATATCTGGCTTTACAATGACTCGCGGTGGCTTACCGATGTATCGAACCAGTGCTGCTATCCTTTCAGAAAAGTCTGGTAACAATTTGCCGACCCCAGAGGGTTGGAAGGCATGGTGGGCCGTGGGCGCGGGGATCATTACCACGTGTGTATCACATTGGCACCACCTTCAACCACTGCGGCACACGCTCCCTTCCACTGAACAGAGTAAAATAATTTATTGTAATACAAGTTATATCCGAAATTTCATAATGGTTCGCGGTGGGAATATGGACTATGTTTTGGACGACCGAAAGCTCTCGTTACTCTGCTTTTGGCGCAAATCGTCTCTTATTCATCGTGCTTGTCACCATGAAGCTAATCCGGCTCATTCGTTCTGTTTTCAGAGCGTTTACTTGCATGCCGTGATGAGTTAAAGTCTCTGCTAAGGGAAGAACGTCTCTTGGGAGCCTCGTTGCTTGTGCTCGCTAATAAGCAAGATCTACATAGTGCTCTACGGGTTACCGATATTGCTAAGGTACCATTTATTTCTTCACTAAACATTATTTAAGTGATATCACGTTAGCTTTTTATTTGTTGCCTATTACAATTTTGCATGGTAATGTATTATGTGTGTACAATCACAGTGCTGCTGAGTTATTTGCAAAATTTGGGACAGCAGGTGTCTGTGGTGGGGAACGAACGCACTATTACCCTTTCCGGGGACTAACGCGTTCATCACCACACCATGCGTGTCCTTCATTTTGAAAATATCTCAGGACCATTGAGGTTGTATTATTTGAGTCGAGACGGTGTACCGCTATAGCATTTCCACTAGCTTACAAGTGGAAATTAGCTAGAAATTAGCTAAATCAGGTTATTGGCCTTTAGCTTTCCACTTTCTAATTGCTTCGGGTGGTGGAAACATTTCCGCTTATTCCCACTGGCATTTCCACTGCTGTCGACGCATCTTTGATTTTTTATTTTTCTCACATTTATCACACAAAATTCTGCATCGTGCTCTTTTTTTGCAATTTTCCGCAGACTTCTACTCTGTCCTGTTCACATATAGCCCAGTTTTTGTAACACTGAAGGAATGCTGTCACCTTTTAGTTTGCTGGCTTTCCCGTATTGTTCTATCCGGGTCACAATGAGGAAAGAAATATGTTGGAATAGTACAACTATCTAAAAGGAAGTAAAGTACTGGGACGATTTCCAACTTTTAATTGTTTAACTTTTAGTAGTTCTCGCTTCGATCGATGTCATAAAATGGAACCAAACGTTCATGTTAAGAAATCTTTGGGTGGTTATCAGAAGAACCCTATTTTGCTGCGCTGCATATCCTTTTTATGAAAAATCCGTTCATATATCCATTTGTTTGTGTTTTAACTATTTTTTGTAGTTAGGAGTTATGATAAGTGAGATTTTCTTCCCTGCGGCCCACATTATTAAATATTCAGCGAAATGACAAGGTACTGTTACATCAGTGTTTTGTGGAGAATTTTGGTAAAATTACTGTCTTCATATTCTTGTTGAGCAAACGCGAGGTGTTATTTTTTTCTGTATTCACGATTAAGCTGACATTTCGGCGGATTTCGCCTTCCTCGGAGCCTGGAAAGGTCAAATTGACAGCAATCTATTTGGCCAAACACCTCCATAACCAAACAGAAAACGCTAAACCAAGATTTCAATCACATTGAACACAGCTCTGCACACTCACCACTTTCTATGAGGCTTCCACTGAGTATGTCGCGTGAAGACCAACCGCACAGAATTCACATGGAAGCGTAATGTGCCTCTCCCATCACAATAACAGGTTTATACGCTGCCCAATATTACGCGTGACGTCACAAAGGTGTCGAATGACTCCGCAATGCAAGCCATATTCGAATTCCTTATACAACACAAAGGAGACTTAAACATGTATGGCTTCAAGATAGAGCAGTTGGTGGCACTCTTAAAAGAATGCTTGAGCTGATCAATCTTCAGATGGCCCGGAAAGTACTACGCTCAAATAAGAGGGTTGGCAATGGGACAGCGACTGGCGCCAAGTCTTGCCATTGCGTGTATGTCTAAGGTGGAAGCACCTGTGATTGATCTCGGGCCGGTACTCTACTGTAGGTATATAGATGATTGTTTTGTCATCCGCTCCACACAAGAGGAGATGGACAAATGTTTCGAGTTGTTGAATAAACAGTCAGAGTATATCAAGTTCACCCGAGAGAAACCGAAAGAAAAATGGCTTCCATTCCTGAACGTCCAAATTACCCTGTCAGAAAGTGGCTACATTACGAAGTGGTACCGAAAGCCAAGTAGTAAAACATCTTGGTACATTACTTTTCCTCTCACCCCTCTCACACGAAAAGAGTGTTTGTAAGAAACATGTTTCTAACAGCAACCAACGTGTGCACGGGAAGAGAGCAAAGAGAGGAGTCCAGGAAATAAGCCTGTTATTCTGATGCGGGGGACACATTACGCTTCCATATGAATTCTGTGTGGTTGGTCTTCACGCTACGCACTCAGTGGAATCCTCATAGAAAGCGGTGAGTGTGCAACCTCGCGTCTGCTTATTGAAGAAAAACATCGAATTATCAATCAATGCCGAGGTTAACAGAAAGCCGGTCTTGGGAATGTGCAAAGCTGTGTTCAATGTGATTGAAATGTTGGTTTAGCGTTTTCTTTGTTTGGTTGTGGAGGTGTTTGGCCGATAGATTACTGTCAACTTGACCTTTCCAGGCTCTGAAGAAGGCGAAATCCGCCGAAACGTCAGCTTTTTCGTGAATAAAGAATAACACCTCGTGTTTGCTCAGCAAGAATACGAAGAATTACTTGATCAATGCCGAGGTTAATAGAAAGTCGGTCGTGGGAAAATTAATGTCATTGTATGTGTGGACGATACTGTAGGATTCCGTTCGTCATAATCCATGTTGAACGGTGTTGTCACACACTGTTCACCATATGTTTCCACATGTGGGTCTGTTTAGAACAAAGGACATAGGAATGCTAATTGATCAAAAACGGACTCGGAGTCCGTGTGCTACATTGTCTAGAATTGTTACAATCAACTAGTCTCAAGAGTCGCTACTGCTACAGAAGCCGCTGCGAATCGTAGTCGCGAAACAGCAGAACTCTTTGATTCTGATCCACAGCGCTTATCGACAGCCTTAGGTGAAGACGAACCTGTCCGTATCAAAATAAGTAACAGCTACCTTAAGATCCTAGATAGAACCATCCCAAAGCAGCACTGAACATATCAGCAAACAGCGAAAGCACTTCCTTAACTTGCAACCAAACTCGCTTGCAAACACGGCTGCATCTATGGTTGACGAGTGTGAGCCACTGAAACAAATGAAAATGTGATAAGGTTCGCACATATGAGGATTGGCTACCTAACTACCTAAATAAGCCCAGAAGCTATTTAGGTATTTTGCAAGCTAATTGCTACTAAGTCGCCAGAGAACTATCAGATTGTCACTATTCTTTGTATTAGTAAGCTAACGCGAGGTCGTTACAAAGGTTTTATTTGGCCAACGTTTCGGCGCTTCGACCTTTTCCATGTTGTGGTTGGTATGACGTTCGTTTAGAACTCTGCTTGTTGAACTCACCTAAAATTCGTGGTAGAGTGTCCGTGGTAGTAACAAAGTAAAATGTAGCCAACAAGCTGGCTGTTGTTGCGATGACTCTAATCGTGGGATTTCTCTGCAGGTGGCCTAGGATTGAAGCGATATTGTTATGTGAATTGTAATTAATGCGCATTACATGTGGGCTTCATGTCGAAGGAACCGCGCTACGGTATCATTTCGTGCTGCCATGGAGTTCTTTTCCGGTATAGCTTTTGGAATCTGCAACCAAGGTTTTCATACCGAAAACATTGGAGTAGAACTTTTCGTTTTATATTTCGTGTAATGGAAGAGATGGTAGAAATCCATTCTTAGTCCAACGCTATTGTTAGCAGCGTTTCATATTCGTGAACACTAAGTAGAACTTCTCTAAACTGGTCAGTTTTATGTGGTCTTCAACAACTCTATCTCGCTCTGTCGATGAGTTGGCCTTTAAAGATTTTCTGCAGATGGAACTTGTTTCCAACCGTGCTGGTAGAATACGTTTGTTTTCCTTTTTCTAAATCAACTCCATAGTGTGAAACATGCAATTCGAATTCGATCTAATGAACTCTTCATTGAATAAGTGAGAGGTGTTTGGCATAACTTTTGATTTTTTAAATGACTTCGTAGTTTTGGATCGGGTCTTTCTTGATCTACCAATTACATAAGGAGAAGAAGCTTCGTTAAGAATGTTCTTGTCACTTGTCAGTGTTCGGCGAATTTTGCACGAAGATACCGATCAAATCTAGGGCGGAAAGGTGGAAATATACAGGTGTCGATCAGACAAGATCTTTTCTTTCTGAGGATGCGTTCGCTCACAGCATGAGTCGTACCTGATGGTTATGCCCAATGGTGACGTTCTTACTTTTTCGTCGGAATTGACCCAACATGGAAGAGGAAGGCTATGGATGTATCCGTTTTTTCTCATTTCATTCTCCTATTCCAATTTTCTTGATCCTATGTGTACTGTCTTTGTATTTATCAAAGAAGCCACCGACCAACTGAAGGACCCGAGAATCCGCGCTCATCTCTTCTATTCTGCGGTCTTCCCACCGCTCTGTTATGCTGCAGAGACGTGGGTTGATAATTCAACTACGTCAAGAATGCTTCGCACTGCTCACAGAGCGCTTGAGCGATATCTTTTGAAATATAACTGGTACTCTCAATATTTAGCCGGAATGCGAAACTCTGACCGAAATTTGTCACATCTTCGAGATTCAGGAGAATATACATCGGTAGCGGAACATAGATGGGCCGGTCATATAATGAGAAAAGCAGACGATAGATGGACGAAAAGAACAGTAGAATGGACTCCAAGAGAATGCAAACGTCCTCCTGGACGACCACCTACACGTTGGACGGACGTGTTGGTAAACAGAGCTAATCAGCTGTACCTGCAACTGCAGTTGTTTTACAGATCACGGTATGAGACTCGCAAGCGCTACCATGCTCGAACAAGACCACCACCATGGACTACGATTGCGAGAGAAAGGAATGAATGGCATATGTGCTGGGGTCCGCACAGCTCGTGAAGACGGACCGTCCAAGTATCCAAGTGTCCAAGTGTGTGTACTATCACCTGCTTTTCCCTTTTGTTGTTAAATTTTCCAGCAACATTTTTGTAAGCTTTTTTGAAACGGGCCGGCCAGTTTTTCGAAATTACCACAGAATGTGTTTAATTCACCTTCAGCGACCATTAGTTTCATTTCGATGAGTAGCGATTGATCAGTGGTGTTTTTGTGATGTGGAACTTTGAAGACGAAGAATAGCCAAGCGAGGTAATAGGGTTTCGGTAATAAGCTCTATGTAAGTCTACGTCGGAGGTAGCGGATACGGGGACTACAAAGTTTATGCTACTAATATTTATTGAGGAGATACTCTCCTTATGGGTAGTAGTGGTTCCATCGTTTAATTGGCCGTACGTGAGTTTTTTTGCGCTTGATAATGTAAAATTTTATTTGATCTCTAGCTTTGAAAAGGGTTTAAAGTAGCTTCGTTTTGGTGTTGTTAATGCAAAGTAGGAAAAAGGGTCCATGATTGGATGTGTTGTTCTGATCCGGTTGAATGGCCAGCCAAATCGTTTCTTATCGGTTGAATCGCCGATTTATGGGGCATTGTTACTGATACATTACTGCATGAATGGTTTGTTTTCACCAGTAGTTTCGTGGTTCACTGCATTAATTTCTTCGTGGCACGGGCTTAAAGTGAACATGTTTCTGTCTCACAGTTTGTGAAGTTCATCAGTCAGTCAATGCTGTTGTTCTCCCTTCGCCAACTACAGCAAGACAGCAAAGCACGGCGGGACTATAGCTTGTGCAAAGAAGGGCTAAATGAATTCGTCGCTTCTGCGTATACTTTAATTTCTTCAAGAAGTAGAGTTTAGAGCAGAACAATATTTAAATTCAATGAATAGTTATTTGCAAAAGTAGATTCGAAGTCCTTCTGTCTGTCTTTAGAAAGCAGAATTGTAATTCTTTGTGTTAATCAATATACCTCAAATTCCATCCACTTTGTTTTGATTTCGTTCCGATAATAAGGGACCTTCGAATTGCTTCCAATTCTAACAAACATTAGGTGTCGCGTCGTCCAAGTAGTTCATGCTGTTATGTACTGGCTTTCGATTTTTCTATTGCATTAGGTTGAGTTTGGCAGTGTATGTAATGCACAGATGTATTACTTAAAAGGTTCCTGCGTTATTTGGTAGTTATCTTTTAAAAGAGAACGTTCTAAGTGCTTTTTATTATAACTCACTATGTGTCCAAAGTAAAGTACACTTTCTTGCAAAAAAAAGTGCCTTTCAATGTGGACAAACCACTTTTAGGTGATCGTAACCTTCGTGAACAATATGTTCGGCAGAGGCTTAAAATGTTAGGTTGAGTAAAATGCTTTGTATCGAAGTATATGTATGTATACACATATATTGTATATATGTGCATATATATATATATATATATATATATATATACGCGTATGTTATGCATGTACCCTGGTTGGATTCTTGGACGGTCCGTTTTCACGTTTTGCGGACCACATCACATATTCCATTTGTTTCTCTGCTTAGCAGTCGTCGTCCATGGTGGTGATTTAATTTGACTATGGTGGGCATGATCTCCAAAACAACTGAAGCTGCAAGTACAGCTGATTGACATTACTTACGAACGTGTACGCTCAACGTGTAGATGGCCGTCCTAGAGGATACCAACATCCTCATGGAATCGACTTTATCGTTCTTTTCGTCCATTTGTCGTCTGTTCTTCTTATTATATCAGCGGCTCATATATTTTTCGCTATGGATATCACCTATCGTCCTGTTGATCGTCGAGTGACTCTAGCGGGCTGCAGTAAATTTTCCATTTTTCCTGTCACGTGCAAGAGCAACCCAGTGGGTTCTGCTTGCTCTA
Source organism: Angiostrongylus costaricensis (assembly GCA_900624975.1). Classification (NCBI taxonomy): domain Eukaryota; kingdom Metazoa; phylum Nematoda; class Chromadorea; order Rhabditida; family Metastrongylidae; genus Angiostrongylus; species Angiostrongylus costaricensis. The sequence continues at coordinate 57,962 of UYYA01004098.1, read as the reverse complement.
GCGACTCGTTGAAGATCATAAGTTTTTTCCAAGCTTTTCGTAAAGAACTTTGACCATCGAGTCGGTGGTCTTCCTGCAATACGTTTGAAACATTGAGGAACCCAGCCACTAACGGCTCTTGTCCATTGTTTATCGTTAAACGGCATTACTTGTCCGGCCCATCTTACCGTCCACAGTTTGTCGAATAGAACGGTATTCTTTGATTTTTGGTCGAGGATGCAGGGCTGAACTTTGGACCCTTTCCTTCATTTGTGTGATAAGGGACACTCCTAGCATCGTCCTTTCGACTACCCGTTCGATAACGCTGAGTGACCTTCATTCTGGCTACACATCGACCAGGCTTTTGGCGCACTATGGTAAGGCAGGAAGTATTGTGGTGTCGCAAAGGTGGACACAGAGTCGGGCGTTCCTTCCCTTCACTACATCCTCGATGCTCCTGAAATCTCACCAAGCCGCTTGTTTCCCTCAGCTGAACTTTGGAACTAAGTCGTTCATAATGCTGATTTCACAACCTAGATAGATGTAGCTAGAGTATCCGGAGATATTAGCACCGTTGAGCATGATTGAGAGAAGCGAAACGAATCAGTTTTTCATGAACATCGTTTTTCTGAGATTTAGTCGAAGACCAATCCTTCCACAAACTTTATCAAAGCCAGAAGGTGTTTGTTCCGTTCGGTTAATTTTTGACGTTATAAGGATGATGTCATCAGCAAAAGCGAAGGTGGTGTAATTACCTACCATCGATTTTCACTCTCATTTTGTCCCATTCCATTGTTCGCATGACGTACTCGAGGGTGGTGGTAAATAACCTTTGCGAGATGATATTGCCTCCTGTAACCGCTCTTTTGACGTGGATGCCAATAACGTTGTATGAATGGAATTGTGATATCTTGGTTGTGAAATTTTTATCCACGTCAGGAGGAATCTTTACAGGGATTTCCTGACTGCCCAGGACTTCCGTGACTGATTCGATCTCAACTGACTCAAAAGCCTTATTTAAATCGATGGAGTCTTGTTATCATGTGGATGTGGTCCATTGTGCTGAATCCTTTCCGGAACACTGATTACTCACATGGCTGTCCTTCGTACAGTGTTCTGTCAATCCTGTTTAGGTTGACTGGAGTGAAAAGTTTGTAGACGACACAATAAGCAGATTGGGTGATAGTTGCTAATATCGTGGAGGTTACACTTCTTGAACAATAACACGGTTTTGCTGGTCTTCCACTGAGTGGGGACCTTGCATTCAGACAGGTAACGTGTGAAGAGCCGAGCCAGTGTATTTACGAGGATTGGCGGAAGGTTCTTCAGGTATTCCGATCTTATCCTTTCCAGACCTGGTGTTACTTGATTTTTCACCGACGAAAAAACATGTCGGATTTTGGAAGGAAGAACCTGTGGTACGACATCCATCCTTTATTCCATATGAGGGAGGAGAACGTGGCTACTAAAGAGAGCCGAGTAGTAGTCGTGAATGATTTTCTCTGTGGCCTTTCTGGACGCTTTAACGTAACTGTTCCGTCTGGGCAGCAATCGCCTTGGTTTTATGGTTGGGGAAGCTTTGGTGATCTTTGCGAATGCTTTACCCATCCTCTACCGCTTCAATCATAACTGCTGCTGCGTTCTCTCTAAAATCTTCTTTTATGGTCTATTTGCACTGTTTAGCAGGTTCGGACATGAATTGGCGGTTGCCTACAGCTCGTGCGATTTCACGCAGGCGTATCAGCTCGAGTGTTTCTGGAGATAAACGTCTCTTGGTGACTTTGGAATTCTTAGCTTTCGTAACGCTAACGTGAAGATGTTGAGTGAACCGATCGAATTCCTCGTCGGTATTATCAAGAACAGCACCATACCAACAGCCGATTAATGGAATGGTGACATTTTCTCGCCTCAGTCAATCCGATGACGTCGTACATTGACTTTCTTGTCTGTATGATCAAACCCTACATCGAGGACTCGGATACAAGTGTGGTGCATTTTAGGTACAGACCGTCACCGTGGTCCTCCGCAGTTTTGGCCTCATAGAATGGCCCCGAAATTTTGGCAGCTTCCCTTTACTCGTCCTACCCGTAACCGCGTATTGCTCTGAACATCCTTCTTACTGAGCTGTGAACAAAGGGTTGAGTGTATTCACGAGTAGCTTGCCGCTCTTCCCAGATTAGAGTGAGGAGCTTATATGTTGGATGAGACTCCTAAACATCTATATATTTCCCTGTTACTTGATTACAGACTTTTCGCCGAATCGACTCGTACAATAAAATCCATATGAACGATAACACACGAGGGCATGAGAGAATACGTCTCGTAAATACACAAGGGATGCGCTAAATCGGCGCAGCAGAAACAGGAAGTCTATCTCTTGGATCCAACCAATTGTGTATGAAGAAAACAAAGGTTGCTTCTGCTCCGCGATGAACCCCCCATCCGCCACTTAGGGACGTATCACATTGCTTTGCGTCTAACCGGCACAAGATGCCTCTGTGAGGTAGATCCATTGATATCTATATGTACGTACGTACATATACATATTTAATATATACACATGTATATATATATACATATATACATACATCTTATAGAAACTAGTCTGCTTAAATACATAGTGTGCACAGGGAGTTTCTCAAGCAATGTTATCGGATTTTTTTTTATTGTACACGACCCACCATTTCACATCTACTGCGCCGATCGCAGCACTTCCATTCGGTTAGTGCCCCCGCATTCATCATCCACGAAGGTCTTCCCACTTTTTATGTGTGGGTTTGGCTGCGGCTTGAGTATTCTCTCTTCCGTCATTAATGTCGTTGAATATTGATCGAGCCGATTCTCTCTCTAGTCCTAAGATAGCCACGGTAGAGCGGTCTGCGTAGATTTCGGTGAGTGAGTTGGGGCCAGACAAGTCTGTTACAAATCTCCCGACACCAGAGGGATGAGGGGTCTGGTGAGCCTGGCGTGGGGTGGAGCCAGCATCGTGATCGTGAGGATCACCATCTCTAACAATGCGCTAGCAGCCCCATGGGTCGGCATCTATATGAACGGTGTACGTTATATTCACATCATATACAGAATACACTGTTCGTAACGTATTTCATCTTTTTCCGTATGAAATCATATGGAATTTTAAAACAACACTAAGGTAGGCCTTACTTAGTCAAGATCGCATGTTTCAGTTACTGGAGTTGGACGAGATAAGGTCACATCACTGGCGAATCTACGGCTGTAGTGCGATAACCGGCGAGAATCTACTGGATGCCATCGAGTGGATGTGTGAGGATGTCGCTAGCCGCATATTCACTCTCGAATGAGGCTCCCAGTCGCCACAGCCCGACTAGGCCCAGGCCTGTTCCACGCCCCGCCTCTTCGTCCGTTTGCGCAGCCAGCCGGCGCCGCGCGACTGCGGATCAATGTGCGCCGCGGTGCGGTCGTATCAGCTGACGCGACCGCGTGCACTGCCACCCGGGCCGCCACATCTGCTGATCGTTGCCCTAAACTGGATCATAAGAGCTGGTTTTTGTTGATTTGTCAATTTCTGGCTGTTAGTAGTCTATTATTCGACATATTGATTTAACCACTATAGTGTAATAAACAAGTTCTTGGCTCTGTGAAGCACTTTTTTTTATCACGGTTAACTCAGAATGTTTGAGTATAGTGGGTGGGAACACCAACCAGTTGCATTGGTGAGGTGAACCAAATTGTGATAAGAGAAGGCCACATGGTTAGTTTTTCGTAGTTAGTTACTGAGGACGGTAAAGTGTGGATTCTAAGAAGGTTTTTGTTGTAGTCAGAAGCCTACTCTATTTGTATGTATCGTTTGCCATCGAAAATCAAACAAGCTTATTTAGTTTCCAACCCCAAACGCGGCGTCAGTTGTTCATTTTGCCGATTAATCCTTGGCTTAGTGTGTCCCGTACATCTGAACCCTTTACTTCGGTAGTAGCTGTAATCATGTGGCTGGTAATTATTGATATTATTTGATTATTGACCCTGGCGAGCTCGCATTTGTCGTGTGTCGTGTGGCCTCACTTTACCCAGCATTTCATTTGTGCCAGTTCCAAGCCAATAATGGCTACCTTAAATTCGTAGAAATCACTGCACTATGTTTTCTTGGAGTTGTTTAAAGTCGTTTATTGGCCTTGAGGGGTTGACTGACATACTTATACCTGGGTTGGAGCTATAATTGCGCTTGAGCCCTTGTAATATGATGAGGTGGGGTTTCCTTTGCTTGGAAGTTGCATGGAAGTGGATCACAACTCCACTTGCATTCGATACGTCTCCTCGCATTTAGCCTCCACTAGGGTCTGTCCCTTTTTGTGTGGATTGGGATGGCGCTTAAGGATTTGTTCATCTTCATCACGAGTGTAGGTGAACACTGGTCGAGTTGATTTTTCCGCAAGCCTTGGGAAACTAAGCCTTGGCCATTCCAGCGTCATAGGGGGTCGTCTTATTCCAGAAAAGTCTGACACCAATTTTCCGACTGAAGAGATGAGAGGCTCGACGGGCCCAGTGCAAGGTCAAGTCAGTTTTCGTGGGTCGTGCTGTTTGTGTAATGAACGGGATCACTGCCACTGCGCTATCCTTGCTAATAGGATGTTAATCTTTCTAGAAGAGGAGGGAGAGAGAGTATTAAGAAATAAGTTTGTCTTAACATATTTGAGGGCCAAAGTGCTATGTTATATTCTTGAATGGACTAGTAATCTCAATCAGTATTTTCCATTTTGCCTAATTGTTTTTTGCCTTCTTATCCATTTCAGAAAGGAATGAAAAGTTATGTACAGTTCGTTTTCCACTATCGGATCACCGAATTCATGAGACTGATCGTCGATGATGTGGACATGTCGGAAACTGCTATGGTCGCCGATGTAGCCGCTTGGATGATGGAGAGAATCAGGTTTGAGAGTATAGATTTTCTAGCTCCTAATCGTGAAATGCTCTTCTTTTAGTGATCGTTGCCGTTCTTCCTCCGCTCGTTTCTCGATAAATGAAGAGGATGAGGATGAGGTGGATAATATCACGTCCGACTTCCTTTATGTGAGTTGATATCGATGTTTCTCACTTTTTATTTAATAATATCTGTACAAAACACTTCTATTCATTGTTGTTACGGTATCCATGCAAAGTATTTTATTAACGGGCTGTTTTTCTGATGTTGACATATCAATTTAATTATGCTGGTAGGCCTCTCAACGGTTTACCGCCTGATCATGGTCGGGTGTCGAGCTGCCATGTGCAGCGGAGGGATTCATCCCTCCAGCAGGGTCTCCCATAGTGGGAAGGACGAAGAAAGAGAAGCCGGCGTTTCCATTAGGAATCCCAGGTAAGAGTAAACCAATACCAATATCCACCACCGTCATGGTATCAAACTAGTCGCATGGTGGGAAATCTCCCTCTGATCCATGAGAGCGGTGAATGGCTGTGGTGGTGACGAACTGGGGCAGACGCTGGCTAGGCTGACCTTGGGGATTCCCAGGAACCACAATGCCTAAACCAGCAAAGCTTCGAGAAGATCAAAATAATGCTGTGGCTCACACAACCACTGAAAGTGGGCCATTCAAGTATGCAAGAATACCGGTAGACAGTCTGCACCCTAGTTGGCAGTGTGATGGTCGTTTGTTAGTTTGAAGTAATCATTTCATGTGGAAATGAACGTTGGTAACCGTGTGAAACACCTTACATATAATTTTTTTCGCTTGAGTGAAGTGTCTATCATCCACTTCATACGGTAGGCATCTACACATTATATGAAAGAATGTGCCACCTTTCTGGATGACAGCATTTTGATAGCATACTGCGATGACAAGGCACAAAGGTGGATTTTATTTGACCCCAAAAATGTTTTCTACCGCTAACATTTAAGTGTTGAAACGTCAGAAATTGTCGTGGAACGAACAGCACGAGATATTTTTTCTGCATATTTTCAGGAACTGCTCAGCACTTGTGGCAGGCGCGAAGTTGAGCGGGTGGATTTCGAAGTCGATAGTGAACCTCGATCAATGAGTTGGAGAAACCATTCGTTCACTGAGGAAAAGGTGGGTGTTCCACTCTGAATGAAATCATCTGTACCTACTAGTCCTGTGACCGGTGTTGTAACTGTTGCTTTATGCCTTCGTGTATAATCCTCAGGTTACGTCCATTGACGCGAAGGGAAACCAGCCATTAGAAGGAACTAATTGTGAACTAGATTTTGACGATGATTTCATCGACTTTTTAAAGAAGTTGGAGCAACGACAGGAAATGATTAAGGTTCCATTAACACATCTTATTTATGCATGTCCGGATTAGTTTGCAAATTTTGCTATTAAGGAGTGTACGATACAATTTACAAGCATGCTCTTCCTATTCCAGTTATCCCAGCTGTCTTCCAGTTGTTGGATTTTCAGGAATCTGCGCTTTCTTTGCTTTCATCACACTCCAATGTTTCATCTCAGAAGGCTAGAACCGAAAAATCTGTACAGACTACTCCGATAGCTCTATCAGCAGAGGTTTTTGTTCCGGAGGTGAAGTTTGAAAATTAGCCGATGTAGAGTGATAGCAGGTGGATGGTAACATAGAAGCAGTTCCAGTATTAATCGTACCACCTTCCTGTTTTCAGCTGCCTTCTCCTGATTTGTCCGAATTGCACGATACTAAGCTGGATATTATAAACGTTGGTAGTTTTGTCGACTCTTTATTCGATTTTGACCAGAAAATTGAACGCAGTCGTGCTTTGAGACGGTAATATTTTCGAATCTTTCTGCTTCGATGAGCACCAGGACTGTAATTTGCTCGCATTTAGTTTGACAAATTCTCGCTTCCTTACCACAAGAAAACTTGAGCGGGACAACAAGAACGTGTTTAAGTGTTCGGGGAAGTCTTTGAAGAAGGTATCTCATCTTTCACTTTTTTACATTTTTAAGTGAATTATCGATTATGTAGCACTTTCTTTTAACGGCTGCAACACCTTGGTCTTTGCGATCCATCCAGCAGATCAGTTCTATTGCCGATATGGAAGTTTCACCCAGAATTGAGGATGTGATAACGCTTCAGAATACTGCTGTAGTAGCTCATAGGATCCAAAAAGTATGATATTTCTAAAAAGTTAGTGAATGAACTGTACTTAGTGCTTTTTTATATCTAGAAATGGGAACGAATGCACAACGAGGATAGGCTGTCAATGACTGCCGCGCTAAGTACCGGAAGTGGAGGCGCTGACGAGAGTCTCCTCCAATCGGTTCCCCGTGTTGAAAAGGAACTTGAGAAAAGGGAACATGATGAGGTCGAGTTTTTGGTTCTCCTTTTTAGGTAAAACGTATTACAATCTTTGTGAGTACTCTTTTTTTTAACGAATAAGCCTTGGTTGTGAATGTGCATTATAGTGGATTGTTGGATTGCTAAGAATGATGGAGCAGAAGCCTGGGAGGAGCAGAAAACTTTTAAGAGGACTTGTGAACATTTCCAAGGAACACAAGAGTTCGAAATCATCGAAGTCGCGCGGTTGCGACTTCTGTCGTAGAATCAGTGTTCCTCGTCCAAAATCTTTCGAGTCTGATAAGATTGCGGAGGAAACGATTCAAAACCCCAGTTCTATGGTGTCAGAAGGTTCTCAACATTCTGTTGACGCTTACACATATATGAAGAGGAAGCTAAAGGAACATGAAAAAAAGAAGGTGCGAGCGGCATCTCATCACAGTTTTTTTGTTTTGGTTGTCTTTTTATTAATAAATGAGGTGTGGCCGTTGTTTAGAAGATTAATAAGGAATGTGACATTGAATTGGAGCGCAAAAAACTGGAAAAGGAAAAAAACCAGGAAGACATCCGTGCTTACCTCGTTGGTAGAAAGGTGGATCTATTTTTTTAAACATAAAAGTTCTCTTAGAAGTTTTGTAACCGTCTTCTTAACAGTTTTCTCTGCAAAAGTTTCCTGTAATTAAGCATAATTTGATAAGTTTCTGTTGATTTCGATTCAGACAATTTTCTGCAGATTATTGAACGCTTCTGTAAGACGTGCGGTGCACAGGCAGACATTCGTGATTTTCTTGTGGGAAAGAAGGTGAAACAAACGCAGAAGGCCGATACTGCGTCATCAACTAGAAAGGTTTCTGCAGATAGTGAACAACAGTTGAACATTGCTAAGTCGAAGGTTTGGTTTTCATAAACGTTGCATGTAAATAATTATAAGTATGTAACCACAATGGTGCTGAAATATTTGCAAAGCTCCGGACCGCAGGTGTCTGTGGTGGGGAACGAACGCGCTATTGCTATTTCTGGGGGCTAACGCGTTCACCACCACACCATGGGGTCCTTCGTTTCCCTCTCTCTCAGCTACTTCTATCGATCAGTGCATTAGCCATTACCCGCCAGCGTCAATCGGTAAATAAAAAAATTAACATTGTGGTTTCGACTACAGCCTCAGCTTAGCTGGGTTAGTTCCTGACTTGGGCTCCCCAGATCAGTCCCGTTAACGGGTGATTGCTGATGGCACTGATCGATAGAACTAGCTGAGAAATAGGCGAAACCAAGGACCCACACGGTGTGGTGGTGAATGCGTTAGTTCCCGGAAAGGGTAATAGCGCATTCGTTCACTACCGCAGACATCTACGGTTCTGAGTTCTACAAATATATCAACACTACTGGGGTTGTTTCACAAATAATACACTGCCGTGAAAAATTGTAGTAGGCGATAAATAAGAAAAGTGACATATATGTATATACTTGGATACTTGGACGGCTGTGCCCAATGGTTGTGCGGACCCCAGCATAATCCCCGTTTTTCGGAGTTTTGCTGGTTTAGCCATTGTGGTTCTCTGGAGTCTCGAGGTCATCCTGGCCAAAGTCTGCTTCGGGTCGTCACGATTACAAGCAGTCGCCGCCCTTGTGGATCAGGGGAAGGTTCGCCACCATGCAACTAGTTTGATACCAGGACGATGGTCGATCCTGGTATTGCTTTACTCTTCGTGGAGGTTCCTGATGGAATCGCAAAATTCCTCACCTCGGAAGATCCTGCCGAGAACATTTTCCAGCCATGGTAATGCGGAAACCGTTGAAAGCATATGTATATATAATATATGTATGTATTGTGTATGTATAGTGTTATGTTATATGATCATAGTGTACATATGTTTTATCGCTATGTAGACGTGTATGTGATGAAACAGTCCACATCTTACAACGTTTTATTTGTCCAAAGTTGTTTCGTTACAGCCTTCTTCGAAACAAAGAGTGGGTGGAAAATACTTCAAGTTAACCAGTGAACCAACGCTTGCTGTTGTGGGAGTATGTACTTCCTATGTTTACCCATGAAGTGTACTTTTACTATCAAAAGGGTTGATTTCAGGAATCATCGGTAAATTATATTGGTCGTATATCAAATGGTCCGGCTGTTTACGGCAAATATTTCAAGATGATCAACCTCTCCCGTAAAGAAATCCAAATTGATGTAGGTTATGGAAGTTTGTTCTCTTGTAGTTTTATATTTTGCTATTTCTTGTTTCCCAGGTAGTTCCAATTAATTGGCCGGATTATGTTCATCTCTTGAATCCGATTTCATCAACTACATTGGGTCCTGGAGAAACTAGGAATGTCGCGTAAGTTCGGTCTTAATAAGTGAAGTTATGTAATTAGTTTCATTTTTCTTCACTGTTTAGGGTTACAATAGCACGATCGTCTGCAGATGTTATTTACGAGTGCCATCTGTTGTCTGTTCTTCATCGGAACACTCCGATATCACCTATTCTGTCGTTCACCGTTGATGCACTGGCCACTCATTATGAAGGTCCAGTAGTAGTTTTTTTTAATTTCAAAACGATTTGTCGTGATTCAAATAGTTCCATTACTTTGTAGGTCTACTTTTGTCGGATACACATGGTGACAAAGCAGTTCAGGAGGTCATTACTCTTCGTGAAACTCCTATTCATGGGAACTCTGTTAGTAAGAAAGAGATATAGATTTCTCATAGAATAGATCTTCGTACGATACCGCTCATGACTTTTCATTTTCGGCTAATACGAACCAAAGCTGTGCTACGACAGACCATGCAGATACAGTCCGAACAGTTGTCAATATGCTGAAGGTATGATGTGATTTGTGTAGAATGTCTTTTGTTTTCTTTTTTTTGTGTTGCGAGAGGATCTGTGGAACCAGATTTTGCATTAAGGACCAAGTGGATAGTGTGTTCAGCGCAGCCTTCGCACACAGCAAGGTTTGTAAGGAAGATATAAAGTAATGTGTTGTAATTTGTGGAAATTTCTACTGAAAGGACCGTTTGCTAAATGGGAATATCACTGTGTTAATATCACTGTTGTTTTGCGAAATATAACTCGTATGAAATGCTGAGATATTTGCAAAACTCCGGACCACAGGTGTATGCAGTGGAGAACGAACACGCGCTGTTGTCCTTATCGGGGAGCAGCGCACTTCACCACTACACCATCCGGGTCCTTCGCTTTGCGTATATCTCAGCTACTTCTATCGATCTTTTTTGCCATCAGCAATCACCCTTCAACGGGGTTGATAGAAGTAGCTGAGATATACGCAAAGCGAAGGACCCGGATGGTGTAGTGGTGAAGTGCGCTGCTCCCCGGTAAGGACAACAGCGCGTGTTCGTTCTCCACTGCATACACCTGTGGTCCGGAGTCTTGCAAATATCTCAGCATTTCATACGAGTTATATTTCGCAACATAACCTGCCATTAAGAAGGAAAAAAAGGCAGTAAATAAAAGAGTTAAGATTGTGATTATAACTAAGCCTCAGCTTAACTGGGTTCAATGCCGATATTGGCTCCCCAGATCAACCCCGTTGACGGGTGATTGCTGATGGCAAAAAAGATCGATAGACGTGTTCGTTCTCCACTGCATACACTTGTGGTCCGGAGTTTTGCAAATATCTCAGCATTTCATACGAGTTATATTTCGCAACATAACCTGCTATTAAGAAGAAAAAAAGGCAGTAAATAAAAAAGTTAAGATCACTGTTGTTGTTATCCCTTCACTATTCTATCATTACTCTAACAACTTAGTGCAAGCTGAGCAACATAAAGACCACTAAGTCGGTTTGTCAAGAATATCGTTGCTTTTTCATTGATTCGTTGTTGAGGTCGAAGGAAATAGCCCTCAAGCCGCTGTTAAAATCGATTTAATCGTCGATTCAGATATATCTGTGAAAAACCTTAAGGTTGTTCTTTTGGGTCCTTGTTGTTTTTGTTTTCGAAAACTGATGATAGCAATATGTGCATATGCACTTACATACGAGTGTCTTTTACAGAATGAAAAGTTAATCGACGACATCCGTACTGTTATGGATGGTGGTTGCGATCAGTGTTGTGTTAGTCTTCATTTCTTAGCTCCACCGTTCCAGTGTTATTTCTTTTTCCGTGTAAATAGTACTAGTTTGTCCCTATTCTCTATAACGTGTTATCGTTTCAGAATAAACAGTTAGTCGACAGCGTTCACACAACTGTAGAGGATGATTGCGACCAGTGTTCTGTTAGTTCTTATTTCTTAGCTCTATCGTTTTAGTGTTATTTCTTCTTGTATATGAATAGCACTAGTTTGTCCGTATTCTCTGTAATGTGTTGTTTGAGAATGAGCAGTTGGTCGACAGCGTTCACACAGTTATAGAAGATGGTTGCCACCAGTGTTCTGTTAGTTCTTATTTCTTAGCTCTACCGTTTCAATTCCATTTCTTTTCCCATATGAATAATACCAGAGTGTGCGTAATCACTCTGATGTGAGTTCTTGTTTTAGAGTGAGCAGTTAATCAACAGTATTCACACAGCTACAGAGGACGATTGCGATCAATGTTCTGTTAGTCTCTATTCCTTAGCTTTTCTGTTTTATATTGTTTGGTGTTTTTCAAAGTGAAATTTTTGTCAGATTGGTGAGAAAGGTGTGATCCTCTCAATCGATGATGGTACTCCATTCGATGAGTCGTCTGTTTCTGACTTCGAGGTCGTTGATGTAGAGAGACTCTGAACCATGTTTCCAAACAAGGAACATAAATGTTCATGGAACGATGGATTTTGCAATCAACGCTTGTAATCTATATCTTCTAGAGTTACTTATGTTAATCGTCATTATTTCGTCGAGCTAATCAGTGTTCCGTCAATTACTTTGCGAAGCTGCACCCATGTAATCAGTCATTGTAGTCCAGCGAATCTAGTTGTCATTTACTCAGTAAAGTACAGTGGAATAGTGTTCAGAAGTTAAACCTACATATACGTACATGTCTTTCATTGTATGTAATGCTGTATAAAATTGCTGTGAAATCGACTTTGTGGATTTACTTGCCACTTTTTCATTTCATTAAGTAAACCTAATTTTGACGCGGTTTAAAGGTTTTCTTAGACTTCAGTATTCGAGCAACTCGTGTACTGCGTAAGCAGTGCTTGATCGAAAGGATGTTAGCACTGCCTTAGTTTGAAAAATATGTAGGTGGACGTAGGGGCGGGCGTGTGTAGAGTAGTTGTCGGAGGCGGAATTCAATACACGTGAGAACGATCCAGAGTCGCTAGCTCACCAAGCCCTCCATTTCTCCGGAGTCTGGACATTGGTATTGAGACTGGGGAGGATAGTAGCACTGGCTTGATACATCTGTAAACCACCGTGAGTTATTGTAAAGGGTAAACATACCTACAGTGACTCCAACAATGCTTATTGAATGCATATTACATCTCTCAGGGATTGATCAATGCGGAGAGGTTTATCCTTTGTCCTTTATATAGATACATGAAAGAAATCACAAACTCGTTGTGCATTAGCCTAATTTGCATCATCGTTCTCTTGAGATTTGCAATCTTCATTCCCATGAGTGGGAATTCCAATGTTCCACATTGATCATCCTGGCTCTTGGCGGGAATCATTATCGTGGGAGTAGAAATATAGTATAAGAGCAAACCTGTTTCCATTTTATAATGGAAGACGGCTGTGTGTGGCGATGACTGCGACCATCTCCGCAAAGCTGCCTAGAAGCTTAGGAGAAGAAGTAAAGCTTAACAAGCAATACACTACGTCAGGTAAGTAGGAAACTTGGTCGTGAAACATACGAAGCGATGAAGTAGCATGCTTTCGAAGACGTCAATGTAACAAGATCGAAATAACGTCTTATGACATATCGTGAAGATTGTTTTTTACTTGCTTTGTACTCACAAAGGCAGACATTTCTTCAGTCATTAATTTTGGCGCTCGGCTAAATACTTTATCCGGCGTAGAATGTTGCGTGGCTTCTGAGCAGGAGATAAGTGGATGTAGACCGTAGTTACATTAAATAAATCATGAAGTCTTTATGATTCAGGGAGAATGCGTCACCTATCCCATTCACGACCGTTTACGCGGGCTCACCAAGACCGCACGTTACCAGCAGTTACAGGTGTCCTGCAGCACACACCGGGTCAGTCCGTGATTTGATCCCGCTCTTAGGCCCAACAAGCTTTCCAACACTTCGAAGCTGTAGTGCTCGGTCCGGTTCGTACCAGGCTAATCTGGGATGATGAAAAGACTGTTATGATACATCGTTAGGCTAATGCAAGTCATAGTACAGACTAGATATTCACTTAAGCACCTCTTGCTATTCGTAGTTTTCAACTTTAACGTCAACATAAGTGCAATAAAAATAGACGCTAGGTGAACAGATCATCGAAGAATTTGAAACAGGAGGCAGAATTCGGGGTGGAGACCAATTCATTTACATTGCTTTTTCCATGGGAATTTTTATGTCAAGGAGAAGGAAATAAATGGTGATATGTGAATTGCTTCCGTCATGTTGTTAAGAAGTGAGTTTCTTCTACATCTGTTGTGAATGTAATTTATTTTAGGATAATTCCTATTCCTCTTCACGCAATATTTCTCGTTTTTTATCATTCGTTCAGTGCCTAAGTATTATACATTACCCTGGAGAATTAAATCCGTCCTCATGACAGGATTAATGGAAAAGACAAAATAGAAGAGTGTTACCCTCAAATTTCGCTGATGATACATGCAACGCAAAGAATCGAAAATGGAAGTGCTCGGATCTACACCATATGAGTATTTGGGTTACATAAATAAAATATGGTAGTCGAAACTGTTTGGTTGGTGCATAAACGGCTTACGACGATTTAATATGAAACCATAGTTTTGCTAACGAGAAGTCATGTATTTAAGAAGCATCAGTGAAGCACAGCCGGAGACCAAAGAACTCAACGAATCTGCGAAAACAGTTGTGTTGTGGATAATTAGGAAACAAATTCAGTTCAAGAAACGCAGTGGTGGGATGGAAAACAAAACAAGATAGATGGGTCTTTGTCTGCAGATATCAAGCACATTGTGTACCTATAGCGTTCAGTGGATTCAGTTCCACAGAAGAACGAGAATATTGTATGCCTTATTTGGACACCAACTATTACTCTTATTAAATTTCGGACACCAGCTTCTATTTTTAAAATTAGAAATCTCAGCCCACAATAAATTTGGTAAGTGAAATAAAATCGATTGGAATCTGCACATTTTTGCAAACGAGAAACAAGCTTATTAATACCGGCTGTACAAAATTCTGGACATCAGGCGATGTTGAAGTCGTTGTATGTAGCTTCGTCCTCAGCTTCGCTTGCAAACGATTCCTGAGGACGATTACATGAGGTTTCGGCATGCTTGGAGAAGTGGTCGTCAATAGGCGAAGGGTTTAATGAGTATGGTGGATGAGGCAGAGCTTCGTAACTCAACCCGTTCAACCTTTTCGGCGGCAGTAGTGCGACGTGCATCAGCGCCGAATCGTGGAAAAGGACTAGTACTTTCCTGTTGACCAACGTGGCACAGTGATTTCGAAGTTAGTGGTGAATTTCGTCAATTTGCTAAATGTGTTTGACCGCCGCAATTGTCTCACCCGGATTCAATAAGCTCCGGTGGATCGCACCAAGTGCAGACTCATTATGATCTTCTTCTGGTCGTATTTCGGCTTTTTGACGTGTGGTGCTTCACCGAGCTAACCACTAAGTCGACCGTCGCATGTTATCATAAAGGATCCATTTCCCCTCACAATATGGTCAAGGAGCGGATCGTTATGGTCGAGCAGAAGAAGTGCCAATGATGTTTCAAAATGACGATTTCTTTATCATTCAATTCGTACGGCATTCAATTCTCAAACTTTTCCAACTTTTCTAGAACGTTGCAGTCGCAAACACCAAGGGTACATTAGGGAACAAGTTGTGTCCCTCAAGACAATCACACTTTTCATCTTGGCAGAATGTGAGAACTTGTGTATTATAGGGAAAATCTGTAGATCTTGGCGGTTCTGTTTCAATGAATAAATTTCAGTATGATCTTAGATATGACAGTTTGAATTTAAAAGTGGCCATTATTTTCACGCTTGGAAATCAATGCATGTTGGGCTTAGTGTTGAAGGATCGCTACAGTAATCGATCCAGCTCTGTATAACTGCACTATGGCACCGTTCCCTCTTCACCCTGCTATACTTCTCTTCCTCGAAGACTGCTCTGTTGAACTTTCAACTGTTGTTGGAAGATATCGCTTCAATGATGCTGAGATATTTGCAAAACTCCGGACCGCAGGTGTATGCGGTGGAGAACGAACGCGCTATTGTCCTTTCCGGGGAGTAACGCGCTCACCGCTGATGGGTGATTGCTGATGGCAAAAGATCGAAAAAACCAGCTGAGAAACAGGCAAAACGAAGGACTCGCATGGTGTGGTGGTGAACGCGTTACTCCCCAGAAAGGACAACAGAGCGTTCGCTCCCCACCGAAGACACTTGCGGTCCGGAGTTTCGCAAATATCTCAGCATTATATAAGTTATATTGCTAGAAGACGTTTTATCGTTAAGTTTGAATTTTAGTTCTCATCCACGTCTACATAGTGGGTCATGAAATATTTTTGAGCTCAAACTCCTTGGAACGGAAAGAGGATTTTGTAAATAAAATATCTGTATGGTGAAAGCTCTTTAACAGGAGCCGATTAAAATCATGTTAAGTAGATTTTATTTCTCCTATAGACAGTTGCAAAGGTAATGACGGGAAAAATCAGGATTTATACATTGGAGATAAGGTTCACGTTCTTGGTTGACCGATCATCCAAATATCTGGGCTGATCAGTTTTCGCCTAGAATTGAATATCTATGTATTAGGCATTGAATCGTTTTGACAGTAAAGATAAAAAGTTGGTTAGAGTTGGGATTACTGACTAAACCTAATATTTTGCTCTTACGTTTTGTTTTCTGCCTTCTATAATTTCCATGGCAGGTTACTAAGCGAAATACGATAGAAAGATTGCTGATGGCAAAAGATCGATAGAAATAGCTGAGAGACAGGCGAAACGAAGAACCCGCATGGTGTGGTGGTGAACGCGTTACTCCCCGGAAAGGACAATGGCGCGTTCGTTCCCCACCATAGACACCTGCGGTCCAGAGTTTTGCAAATATCTCAGCAACGTCGTAGTTGCTAATATTTTGTGTCTATTATTGTAGGCTTACAATAATGCTGATCCTGCTTTCGCTGGTTCTTGCGACTCCGTCTTAATGGTAGTATTCGACTGGGCGTGTCTTTAGCTATGGTGTCACCATAGAAAGAACTCGAGTGAGCTCCTGAAATGAAAGAATGGTCCCCCGTTTTGCCGATTATATGTTAGGCTTCGAAACAAATCTAGAAAAGTTGAAGAAAAGCAACAAAACCCAATCCAAATGACTGTTTCTTATCGACCGGAAGCATAATCTGTAGAATATCGACAAAATCCGATAAAGACGAAAACCTAAAAATCAATCACAAAATAATAATCAGCGTTTTTTTTTCTGAAATAACAGTGATATTTGGGTGTTATTTTACGTTTGTGCTAGATAATACTGGCCAGTCGTGAAGTTGCACAGCACAATACCAGGTGGCGGGCATAGAGACAAACACAAAATAAGAATGATTCTGCACTTAATAGGTAGAATTGTGATTTTTAATTTGAACAATTTAATAGGATTTTGCAATAGGAACTACTGTGGACCATGGACAAGGATCGTTAGCTCTGATGAAGAGGACGTCGGAGCATCAGCCGAATAAACGTTTTTAACAACCTGGTGTAAGGTCAGCAATGCAAACACAAGTTGATTTTGCATTTACCTTTGCACGCAGGTCGTGTAAGGCAGTAGACGGTACTCCCAGTAGACCTCCGTAACTTTCAAAAGTGGTTGCAGGTGGTTTATTTACTTGCTTACTTGGATACTTGGACGGTCTGTCTTTACGAGCTGTGCGGACCCCAGCACATATGCCATTCGTTACTTTCTCTCGCAATCGTAGTCCATGGTGGTGTTCTTGTTCGAGCATCGCAGCGCTTGCGAGTCTCATACCGTGATCTGTAAAACAACTGCAGCTGCAGGTACAGCTGATTAGCTCTGTTTACCAACACGTCCGTCCAACGTGTAGGTGGTCGTCCAGGAGGACGTTTGCATTCTCTTGGAGTCCATTCTACTGTTCTTTTCTTCCATCTATCGTCTGTTTTTCTCATTATATGACCGGCCCATCTATGTTTCGCTTCCGATGTATATTCTCCTGAATCTCGAAGATGTGACAAATTTCGGTCAGAGTTTCGCATTCCGGCTAAATATTGAGAGTGCCAGTTATATTTCAAAAGATTTCGCTCAAGCCCTCTGTGAGTAGTGCGAAGCATTCTTGACGTAGTTGAATTATCAACCCACGTCTTTGCAGCATAACAGAACGCTGGGAGGACCGCAGAACAGAAAAGATGAGCGCGGATTCTCGGGTCCTTCAGTTGGTCGGTGGTTTCTTGACGTCCTACGTAACCCGACATTTTCTGGCCTCTCACCGGTGGTCTCACCGCCTGACGTCATAGACTGGAGCACACAGTGTGCGGGGTACTGAGGCTGGCCTATTGCTGGTTGTGCAACGTGGTTCTTATCTCTGGAGTCTTGACGTAACCTTGCAAGTCTTCACCACGATGTGGATCAGAGGAAGGTGTGTTTTCGGCGGCGAATCCTTCGCTCGGTCTTCCAACTAGCTGATTCGGCGAGATATTAAAACAGAAATCAGAGACGAAAGTAGGATTGAAAAAGTAACCGACCGCTCAAGGACGATGTTGAAGCCGAATCCAGGAAGCAGGTGGTTTAAGCAGCAAAATTCCTCGCAAAAGCTAGTTTGCTCTAACTATTGAACAAATGCGAGTTTTTCGAAGTGCTCGTCAGGATAACAGTCGTGAAAAACTTATAGAGCATGTTAAGTAACTTGCTTACTAATTACTCAGATCATCTTTGTGACTTCGCTGTTGAAGGACGTACTAGAAGTACTCCACTAGTTGGACATCCGGCCTATTCTCAAGTGCCATCTGTTTGCCGAGCATAGCTTGTAGATAGTGATCGCCAGCTTGTAGAAGACCTGTTGAAATAGTATCTAGTTCTGGAGGCTTTCCAGTTTCCAAGCCTCTGTTTTCATCTCGAACTTTTGGGAAATGGTCACTGGTAGTGGGAATAGTTGGGCGCTCTGGATCAAAGCACTTTTTTAGTTCTTCGTCCGTTACAAATTTATTCTCATGGCGGGAAACTGTATTGCGCTCGTATTTAAAGAAAGAAATGAAAGCGCTGCACTTCCAATATCTCGAAGTAATTTCTTCGTCATTTTTTGTGCCGCCTCCATAGTTTTCAAATTTCAATTCTTGAAAACTCCCTTATCCTTCTGTTCTATCGCAAATTTGTAGTCTTTGTTCACAGTTTGTCTTGAAGAAAGGAGAAGGTTTTTCAGTGCAAGTTCAAAGTTCATCGGCAGTAATCTTTAAATATTAAAAAAAATGAACACGCCTTAAGAAGTAGTGCCTAATAGGATCTTCATTCTCTGTCATATTATGATTCGGAAGCTTCAACTCTGCATCCATTTTATTTTAGTGCACTAGCTTGAATCTAGAGTGCAGCAAATTTGCAGAAAGACTTCTGATTGTGACTTTCTCATTTCTACTTCCTCCTTTAGTTGGCGATGCCGGTGATCAGTTGTTTGACAAAACTTAGTATCTCCTGAAGAAATCCAAAGCACAGGGCGACAAAGGCAAGAGACAGTTTTCATGTGAAAGCACTAAATGGGCACCGAATCGGTGCAAAGGTCGACGTTACCAATTTTACCGATAAATTTTCCTCACCTGAGATGGGCAGTGTTACATCGGTCATGTACCGAATGATAGTTTTCTTATTGCTAGTTCCTTAAGGGGTGCAGAATTCACATTTGATATGGAATGCGACGTCTCCGAGAACATTATGGTTGCAGTCTGAGTTGACTGATCTGTCGCTGTGTATACTTCGAGAATACATCGCCAACTCCAGAACAAGTCGTATCTTCTGTTGGAACATGTTGAATACTGGTGTCGCGTTTTTCTCAGGGTTCCGAGATAACCGTGTTAGACCTTTCGGAGGTATTCATCATAGTCATCTCTGGTGCCTGTTCTTCAAGGGCAGGTGAACCTGATTTTGTGTAACTCTCCTATGGCAAATTTTTCAGAACAGGACTAACCAAAGCACGGGAAGCACTCCACGAAAAAACTTTGAAGCGAGTAACTGAAGGAATGTTATATTGAAATGCAGTGTCGGCCGACCAGTTGCGCACCGCTGTAATGACGACCAACGCCGGCTCGTTTGGTTTACTTCGAAAGCTTTCACATAGCGACCAGTGAGATTGTATCACAACTAGTATGACTCAGCTTGTTATATCGCCCTAGACTAGCCGCCCGACTAATGGCACGGATCGCCGCGAAAATAGCTCCTGTTTTCGAAGAATCCTATTCTCAGGACAGAAGTCTCCTTTCCATTTAGAAGTGCTTGATTGCATTTGGTGCACGCCTGGAAGGACATGGTGAACTCAAAATTTGACCGAAAATCACGCTGAATCGGTATCCATTGCGAAATGAACAGAGGTTTAAGTTGGAATCAAGGAGATGCAAACCCTCCCATCACCGTGGATAACCGTAACGAACTGAAGCAATGGGTAAAATGATCGAAAATCTAAGCAACTTAACAAACCAAATCAGCCAACTAAGTAAAAGAATGGTTAGAGCCAGAAATTTCACCACACACATTATTTCAAGTTGATTTTTTCTTTATCAATATGATTGAAACAGTATGAATGTAGATAACGAAAAAACTGCGAAAAATGTACCCAACAAGTGTGCAGATTATTGAGATAGAGAATGTGGTTGCAATATGAATGCTGGGTAGCTTGATAAGATGCAACCCAACCGTAGCTTGGCCGCCGCCTTGGCGGAGCATTCCTACGTACTGGGTAGCAGACTGACACTCTTCGGGTCGTAGTACTGAAATCTGCACATTTTACTATCAGAGTTTCTTGTGATTCCAGGTCGTCGCATTTTACTAGTTCACATGACTTCTCATTGTTTTTTTTGATTTTGCTATTTTTTTTCCTTCTTATTGTGCGTTTTCTCCCAACGGTTTACCGCCTCATCGTGGCTGGGAGGTGTTCGTGGGTGTCGGACCATGATGTACAGCGGGGGATTCATTCTCCTGGCAAGATCTCCCAAGCTGAGGAGATGTCCGGCGTTTCCATCAGGAAGCCTAGTTAAGAGTAAAGCAATACCAGGATCCACCAACGTCTCGGTATCAAAGTCGCATGGTGGTAAATCTTCCTCTGATCCACAAGGGTTGCGACTGCCCGTGGTGGTGAAGACCTAGGGCAGAATTTAGTCAGACTGACCTCGGTATTCCAAGGAACCACAATGGCTTAACCAGCAGATCTCCGAAAAATGGTGATTATGCTGGGGCCCGCACAACTAGAGATGACGGGTCGTTCAAGTATCAAGTATCAAGTAAAAATTGGACGTTTGCCGTTTTAAATACTGAGTTAGCTTGTCTATCAAAAAAGCTGCGACTCCGACGAGGTGATAGATAGGCTTCTTAATTGCGTAAAATTGGGAGAAACTTTAGAACATGTTATCTCGAATGAGTCATATGTGCATCACGATCTCCGAAAATAATTGTATTTTTCAATCCTAACCCTTTAATTTACTGCCTTTTTCTTTTCAATGGCAGAGTATGTTGCGAAATACAACTCGTATATAATGCTGAGATATTTGCAAAACTCCGGGCCACAGGTGTATGCGGTGGGGAACGAACACGCGCTGTTGCCCTTTCCAGGGAGTACCGCGTTCACCACCACACCACGCGGGTCCTTTGTTGTGAAAACGTTGTGGAAACGAAATGCAAACAACTCAGCATCGTTGAAGTTATATTTCAGAATGCCGTTAAAAAGAGTAGGCAGTAAATAATAAGTTACAATTCCAATTTTTTGTTCAAAAAACCTCTAGAGTAGCTTGAAATAAAGGCAGGAATTCAGGAATTCATTGCAGGATGGAGTCGACGACGAAAAAACTACACGCTTTTTACGTTCAAATGGAGCCTGCCTTACAGCCCGTGTCTTAATGTTGGTCTGTGTCGTTTCATCCCTAATGATGTGAGGTCATGAAGCGAACTACCGTACTGTTTCCATTTGGAAAACTGGTTAACTCCGTATACGACCACAACGGAAATAGTTCCTAAACTAAAATAGCGGTAGGAGTGCAAGGCAGCAAAATATTTGCTCAACAAGTGCGACTAGTGACTAAGTTCGCCATGGCACAAGAACATTTCCATTCGTGGAAATTTCCCCAACCAAGGAAAAACCAGTTTCGGTAGTTCCGTTATCTGGCTCCAATGTCAAGCATTACAGCAACAGATCATAAGCTAAACCAAAGTGTGCCCGGAGCAAGTTGGTTGTAAACTCTGCATCTATAACAAGAGAACAATAATGTCAGAGGTTTTTCTTTCGTCAGATTACACAACCGCTATCGAACTCAGTTAAGTGGCAGTGGGAAGACCAAATCAAGAGTGCGCCATCATGTACCGAGATTTTCAAAAATGAATGGTCAAAGTTCCCGGGAGCGACTTTCTATTAACCTTGACACTGGATTATAAACTCGTCGGTTTCTTTCCCAGCAATCGCGAGGTTTGATCTTCATTAATACTTTTACCTTTGTTATACCTTTTTATTTTCTGCCTACTATAATTTCGCGGCAGGGTACTAAGCGAAATACAACCACAACGTTGCTGAGATATTTGCAAAACTCTAGACCGCAGGTGTCTATGGTGGGGAACGAACGCGCTATTGTCCTTTCCGGGGAGTAACGCGTTCACCACCACACCATGCGGGTCCTGTGTTTCGCCTATCTCTCAGCTATTTCTATCGATCTTTGCCACAGCATCCCGCTGACGGTAACATTGTGATTTCAACTACAGCCGCAGCTTAACTGGGTTCTATGCCGATTTGGGCTCCCCAGATGAATCCCATTGACGGGTGATTGCTGATGTCAAAAAGATCGATAGAAGTAGCTGAGAGACAGGCAAAACGAAGGACTCGGATGGTGTGGTGGTAAAGTGCGCTGCTCCCCGGCAAGGACAACAGCGCGGTATTCGTTCACCACCGCATACACCTGCGGTCCCCACTTTTGCAAATATCTCAGCATTATATAAGAGTTGTATTTTTCAAGTTTCAGCAAAATATCTCAACTCACAAAGAATTTTGTCAGCTGAAATAGGAACCCACATAATTCTACCAGATGTTAGCCAAAACGAGAGTAGTTATAGTGTTCCGCAATCTCAAAATTTACTTTTTTTTGGAGGCCACGAAATATATTTTCTATGGGGCTACGTATTTCGAGCGGTGAAACGGTTAACGAATGGATATGACTTAAGACAGCCACAAGGTGTCCTTTAATGTACCAGTGTTTTCGACTGCTTTGCCTGCACTGGAAATTCTACAAACTCAATTTTTATCTGCAGTGTTTTAAAAATTGGAGCTGAATTTGATATGGACAGAGATGAACATAGCAGTTGAAGAGTCGCAGTAGATGTCATCGTAGGCTAATATTATCCATTTCCACTGTGTGTGCATGAATTGTTTTTTTGGAGAACTGACAGTGATCTTCGTCTTGTAATTCATCAGGTCCTTGCCAACACCGGTATTCACTATCACTTCAAGAATTTGTGGGAGCAGGCTTCGCTCTTTGCCCTCTATTTCCTAGCACTATTTTAAAAGTGTTTGATGGGCCGATTGAAGCCCGCATTGACGCTTTTATAACGATATCTTCTAAAAGACGCTTAAATGTGTGAATAACTCTTTGGTCTCCTTGCTATTTGGCGTCATCATGCTCTTTACTCAAATATTTTTTACTAGGATTCATTTGAGTGATCAGGAGTTCGAATAAGGTCTAGCACGGTGATTATTTCCATAAGCTAACGGAACTAGGTTGGCTCTCGTCTTTGTCCTATTTGAACTAAGCTAGAAAATTTATTCGATTCAGGATAGAGAGGATCATTAAACTGTGGACGTCCAGAGCGTCACTGGTCTATGACTTCCCAGCAACGTTCATTATTTCACTTCAACGTCCATTCGTTCCTTATGCCTTCATGCTTTATAGAACAGATTTCTCAGATTTCTCCAACTACGTGTATACATGGAAGTGGAGAAATCAACATCATGAATGACTTTGCTGCAGAGCTTAGTAAGAGGAGATCGCCTTAGAAGTTCTCCATGGTTCTTCTTTTCTTAACGCACGCGTCGAAAATATGCTACGTGAATAGTTTGAAAGGATGATGTCATCAAATCCGCTATTCATAGATCAACGCTATTGATATCCCTTGTCTCTCAAATAAGAGAGACAATGCGAAATGCCGACCGCTTAGACTATCAAAAATCTGACGTTGCCATATTCGACATTCTGTTGAAAATGAGGTGAGTCGGGCTTGAGATACACTTCAAAGATTGCCATTAGACATTGGTCATTATCGACCGAAGGATTTCGTGCGCAATTGGTACCGACACGATTGTCAGACTTCATTGCGCAGATTCTGGAAGAAGAACATGAGATGCTCCTCGTGTGCTTCGAGAGAGCAGTACTCACTAGGTTATGGCAGAAGTTGTGGCATGTCTACCAATGGAGACTTTATCGGCGCTTAATCTATTTGTCCACTGACCAAAGAGAAAAAAAGAGATACATGTGATTTTCGATTTTTGAGTCATTCTTATGATGAAAGAGTGAATGATTTTAGCGGAGGGAAAGCTATTGAGCCGTGTTGTATAATGTGTGAGCCATAGCAAAAGGGTCCGGTATCCTCACGCAGAGTGGGTAGAATTTCTTATAAAAGTCTGTCGTGCCGCGACGCCGTAGCTGATATTGGCTCACCTATGTCAGTGTCAGTGTCAATGATGTCAAGATGCCGTTCTGTACGCCAAACAGTTGAAGATAAGGTGGGCCAGACACGTAATGCGTATGAATGACAACTGATGGACATGAGTCATTAGTGACTGGATTCCTCTGGACGCCAAACGCACTGCAAGAAAGCCACCGACCCGATGGTCAGAATTCTTTACGAACAGCCTAGAAGAAAGATATGATGCTCAACGAGTCCCCAGAGCGAGCAGAAATCACTGGGCTACCCTTCCACGCGGCAGGAAAATATGGAAGATTTACTGGCGCCTGGTTAAGTCACTCGACGATCAACAGGACTATAGGTGACAAGTGATACAGGTGAGGTCAGTGATTTGGTATGTTTCACCTTGCTACAAGCTCAGTTTGTTACCAACATAGATAGAATACTGAACTACTGCTGGGATGAATGCAAAGGCTGTTAGGTGATTATCTGCTACCTTAATGGAATGACAGGTTAAACTAAGCAGTTGTAAAGCCTTGAATCGCCATTCATTCGATTTAAGTTCAGCAGAAGTCATCAAACACTTATAGAGGATTTTAGTTAATGTTAGTTTGCGTTGCAGTTTAACTACCTCATGATTCTTTATTTTGTTCTTATATCCTTACATTTCTTGAACACATCCTCTTCCTACGACCCTCAGTTTTCTAACCCTATCCTTCATTTTCCTCTTTTTCTTATTCGTTCTAGCCCTCATATTCCTTTTTTCTTTGGTCTTCTTTTCTCGCTCCAAGTAGCAGAAATATTCTTACTCATCATATGCGCTCGAAGTAGTGATTCGGTGTCCTCGACGGTGATCAGATGGTAGAGTGTTCTATCAAGCAGATCGATAGGATTGAAACCCAGAATCTCACCGACGCTAAAGAAAATGTACTAAGATCGTTCTATTAAAAAAAACATTATTTAGTGCTGAGTTGTTAGGATTCTTATTTCTGTAGACCAGTTAAGCGACCGTTTAGGAATATTATTAACAAAAAAGAAACGTGAAGAAATAATATGTGCTAGGAAGATCTGACTATACTAGGAAACTTTTCCTCATAATTTTACTTGAAAGAAAGAGAACTTTGCCATTTTGTTTAGACAAGAACTATGCGTAGACTCACCGTGAGTCGCAGAATACGATGGACAAATCGGGCGTTGTGCGTAGAAGAAACTGTTGCGAATTCAATGGCACCTGCAAAAAGCCCGCTCGAAAGTTAGAAGTGAAAGTCAAACATAAAGAAACGGCGATCAGTTTGCCTCAAGAATTCCTGGTCTGTCGATCATTTGACCACTGGCGAGAAGTATTTCTCCACGTACCACGCCATTAATAGCAATTCCACGCACGAATCCAGTACAAAGGATCGTCTGAAAAATTCTCTGGAAAAGATCATCTCATTTTTTGGTTTTGTTTGGTGTAAATATATATAGTACACTTGTTTTTATTTGTACGACCCAGCTTTACATACTAGGCGGATTCAGCACTTCCTTCATACGCTTCGTAGTTTTGAGACTGTGGTAATCGGATATTTCAAGCTAAGCTTATCAAGCTGAAAATCTAAAAGCATGAGGAATTATGTGTACTTTTGGGGCCACAGAGTTAAGTGGCATCAGTAGGTTTGGCAAGTAAACCTATCAAAGAAAGAATATGTATGGTATTCGGATTTGCATGTAGGCTTACCTGCAGCTTGAAGACTTTGTCTTATCGATGAATGTTGTTGAACGCTGGATAAATTGATTCCTCTTAGATTTTTAGGGTAGCGTCACGCGAACGCTGCCAGATCTTCGTGACAAGCATTCGCTGACCTTTCTGGATCAGATGGAGCTTTTGCGGAGGAGTTAGTCTGCTGATCTCCGTAGGACATGGTGCTTGTTTTGTTTGGTGCGAATTCGTACCAGTGATCATATGCGCGACATGTCAAACCATTGTGCTTTCTGTATAATGTTTTTGAGGGAGTGCGGGTAGCTCAGTAGTAGAGATATAGATAAACGGTGGTGGAAAAGCAGTGGCTTGATTCCACTCTCCACCGATCAAGTCATCCATGTCTCCACTTATTCTAGGATTCCAGGGAAAATCCATATGACCAGCATCCAACGACATCTTTAGAGAAAACCAAACCTCAACTGGTAGCAGAGCCCACACTCCAATGCAAACGGTTTACTGAATGTCTAGTAAACTATCATGGAATTTGGTATTGTATCATACTGGAGTAATTCAAATCGTGAGACATCACACTTCCACCCGATTCACAGAGGTTGACGCTTTTCTATTATGAGCTATGAACGCTTTAGCACATTCATCCTAGGATTCCAAATAGAACTTGGCAATCAATAAAAAGGTAAAGAACGAAGGGAGTCTACTGATCCTCAAGCTTCTTCAAATCTACCGCTAAATCCGACTAATTTTATGGATGATGAATGCAGGAAAACGAATCAAATGTAAAAGGCACTGTATCACATGTGAAATTAGGACGTCTAAGTAACTGGGTACGTATTTGAAGAGAATCTAGAAACGTAAGGAATTACGTGCACTTTTGGGGGCACAGAGTCAAATGACGTCATTTAACTTGGCAAGTATTCAAGACTTTGGGTCGTTAAGTACTCTAATACTGGCCGACGGTATAAGCTCTCTATGCTGGAAAAATGATGAACGATCTGAACTTTAAACCCACTGTTCACAGTGAGCTTTAATAGTTGAAAAGAGGACTTAGAATAGAAAAATGAAATATTAGAATATTCGTATTTTGCCCAAAATTTACAAGATGCTTTATTCTACCACGATATAATTCTATGTCTATAGAGACTACGAAAGAACTGTTTTGCATCGAGTTCGCATTTTTAGAACGAGAAAATTGAACTAAGCGGGATTTTATATAAAAGAAAAAGATGGTTTCCCCGAAGTGTTTAAACCGCTTCAAATGCGCAGGAAATTTCACATCCAAAATTCAGACTCGTTTCATTTTTTTTGAAAAGTTCAACTCTAAAAATACTTTAAAGTTAATTCTTTCGGCGTTGATCAATTTCTGAGAGTCGGGACATAAATTCGAGTTCAGTAAGCATGTTGCTCAAAACTGTTTGAATGCAAACCTGGCCTGGACGATGACATGCGGTGGCCCACTGGTGTATCACGCCAGTTGTGCCCGCTCCGAGACAAGCCTGGTGCTAATTTGCTCAGACCACATGGGATGGAGGGCTCGTTGGGCTCGGAAAGCAGAATCGAGCCAATTGTCGATTCTGAGTATTGTACTCCACCTCTAACCACAGCCTCACAAGTGCCTCTAGTATCGGGTTCGCAATTGGTCTCACTTATTTGCAGTGCGTGAAAAATAGACCCGTTATTGATGAATTTACCCTCGATAACCACCTGCATCTACGTTAATGCTTGTATTAATAGAGCACATAAGCACTATGGTAAGACGACTTTTATTCAGCCTCGATAAAAATGGTCAATGTACCTCATTTCATTAATTGACAAATATGAGGCGACTGTCAAACATTCATTTGGCTGATATTTCGATGTTTTTGTCTTCATCAGAACCAATGATATGGGTCGCTGGTCCAATCGAATTGGATGTTCTTCAGTAGACCACCGCATAAATGAGGCGGGCTAACCTGGCGGCGCTCGTTTATACAGGATGGTTGTTATTGATGCTGATTCTCCGTTGATCATAATTTGGCTTTCAACAGACCATTCTGCAGCAGTCGGTGTTAGATAGGCTTACACGTAGCAGAGTAATACTCGAGGAGTCCACTCAAACTCTATAGGACGACGAATACACCACATCGACAGGAAGAATGACTGTAGACCAACGACTGGGATCATCGGCTCTGAGGAAGCCAAAGACGTCTCGAAACGTCAGACGAATAAATGTTTGCTGCTAACCACGTGTTAGCTTATCAGTGACATAAGGTACGTGGTGTACACAAGGTTGAAATCTGTTATGGAGACACTCGAGTCGACAGGGTGTGATGAGGAGCAGTTTAGTAAGGCCTGGACACCAGCTGTTTCCATTTTCCCTTGTCTGTGGGGTTTCCTCGGTTTAGCGACTCGTTGAGAGCCATATTTTTTCTTTAGATGCCTCGCGAAAAAATCTGACCTATTCGGACTTCTTCTGATGTGTGCTTTATAACCCGTAGGACTCAGTCGCTAGTTACTTAAGTTGTCGTTAGCACCCATTAAAAGCAACTATAATTTCGAATATTTCCGTTATTCCAAATGTGTGAAAAGGGTATTGCTGTGGTTTGTACGTGCTAAGCAATTTTTTGTATTGAGATCGACATTTCCCACCTTACGGGTAATGTTTTTTTCAGCAGCAATTTCGTTGGTCTTTCCTATGTATAAGAGATTGAGTAGTTGCTCTTGCCTACCTTGTAACCAGCAAACATGAAGCCGCAGCTACGTTTTGGTAGCTTCGACGTCATCCTTAAAGTAAACTGCGTCGTCGACTCCATCCTGCAATGAATTCCTGAATTCCTGCCTTTATTTCAAGCTACTCTAGAGGTTTTTCGAACAAAAAATTGGAATTGTAACTTATTATTTACTGCCTACTCTTTTTAACGGCATTCTGAAATATAACTTCAACGATGCTGAGATGTTTGCATTTCGTTTCCACAACGTTTTCACAACAAAAGACCCGCGTGGTGTGGTGGTGAACGCGGTACTCCCTGGAAAGGACAACAGCGCGTGTTCGTTCCCCACCGCATACACCTGCGGTCCGGAGTTTTGCAAGTATCTCAGCATCATTGAAGTTATATATCAAAAAACTAGAGTTCACGCTCCTTTTACTACTCAGTCGTGAAAATCTCTGTAACATTGAGATAGGTTGAGGATTTTCTAAAGCAGTGATTTAGCGTAAAAATTAAACTGGGCTTATAAACGGCCCACTACCCGTGGTCTTTCCAAGGAGTTTCGAACCAGTAAGTGTGCTCTTCCTAAACATAATGTTTATATCGTCGCCTTACCTGCTCCATTTCGAGAACATTCGACAAGTTTCTCCCTCTAGTAAACTCTCCGTCTTTGAAAAATCTTTCAGTTAAGGCATAGGAGATTTTGAGTCTACGAAAACACTGAGACCATGCTTTTGCGAATTTCTAGTACTTATGTAGAAACTAAAGTGCTAGTTAATAAGTAGGCAATCTATTGCATACTGGATCTTGAAAAAAAGTGAAAATTTTTGACGTTTCTCCTGAAATTCCTTCACACTTTTTCTGGATTGAGTACTGTCTCACTTGTGCGTGTAGGACTGCGGTACTTCCATGTTGATTGTCATCACATGGTTTAGAACTGAAAAATCCTCGGGATGCACGAATTCGCTCATACAGCAACCTACCATTTGAACCTGAAGCGATTAGAGATATTATACTTAAAACTTAAATTCTTTATTGCGGAAAGTGGGGACGCTTCAACACTAGGTGCATTGGGGAAATTTACAACTATATGTGTTCATGTCAATGCGCATTCAAGCAGACATGTCGGACGATGTGCATTGATTTCATTACGTTCTAATTCTTATTGCTTCATCGTCACAAAACATCTTATTTTGTAAACTACATCACTTTCATGGTCTTCATGCTACAAACGTTGTGGCAGACAAATTTGAGAAGAACTACTCTTTACACAGCAACTCTTACAAAAATTAATCTCTAAGACCATTCGGTCCGTTAGGACGTCACTCTATGTTTTCCCTGCTTTCTAGATTTCTACTCTGTGTCACCAAAATTATTTGTTGTAAAGCGCAATATGTTCGCGAAGTACGCATTCATCAGTATGCTTATACACAGTGTCTTTGCTACCATCAGAGGTTTTGAACACTTTTAATAACAGCTTCCTAGTCCTGCTATGAACGTTTTGTTCGACAATTTCGCTTTAGAATTGATAACTTGCTTTTTTCTAAAATGTAGACCTCACATGTGCTGCTTATCAGGAGAGACTGATCAAAAATATTCTCTGCAGTGGCTAATTTTAGCACCGATCTATCTGATCCGGTGCGAAGCGGATATCGATTGGATGATAGTGCCATCATTTCTTTGCTAATGGAGTGTTTACCAGAATAAAATGATACAGAATACAGCTTCCGGCGTTCATCGATCTCCGAGGAACGTGCCTGTGCATTCGACTTCATTAAGCATCGTTGGAGGTTACTTAATGCATATCTGACCTTTATAATGACTCGCAATGTATCGATCAAGTGCTGCTCTCCTTCCAGATAGCTCCGGTTCGTTTCTTCTTTGCATCTTTAAAGATTTTTTCTACATTACCAGTAAGGAATCGATATCGATTTACTCCCCACACGTTAACCTCTTTGTTGTATTTGACATTAGGAGTCAGCTTCCTATGGGAAGGACAATATTTCTATGACATAGGTTAGAATGTGTCGTTTTCTTGTTCAACAATCGCGAGGTTTTTAAACAGCATACATTTACTTCCATAGAGAAACACAATACAATACACCACTAGCTGACGTTTCGGCAGTATCGCCTTCTTCAGAGCCTGGAAGAGTATACTGATATACAATCTACTAAGCCAAACGCTTCAACTTACAAAAAGACGAAAAACCTACAATGAATAGCAGGGATGAATGCCCGGAGGTCATACGCGACCTGATCCCGTACGTTCGCGTCGATTTTTGATGTGGGATGGTGCAGCCATCAACCACATGCGACTATAATCAGCTGTTCTAAACTTCCTTATTGGAAGTCACAAAAAAGCGGTGGGTTTTTTCGAGAAGTTGTTGATCATGTAATTACCAAAGAGTTTTTCGTCTTTTTGTAAGTGTCATTGAAGCGTTTGGCCTAGTAGATTGTATATCAGTATACCCTTCCAGGCTCTGAAGAATGCGATACTGCCGAAACGTCAGCTAGTGGTGTATTGTATTGTGTTTCTCTATGGAAGTAAATGTATGCTGTTTAGAAACCTCGCGATTGCTGAACAAGAAAACGACACATTCACATTCCAATGCCGAGGTTAAGAGAAAGTCGATCCTGGGAACTATTACATAGGTTAGAAGTCGTTCAAGTAGGCATACGTTGGAAATTCATCTCTTTAAGGATTATCGGCTTTAGTCCGTGTGCCTTGTTTCATTGATAAGGTAACACGAGGTTGTTGCCACATATTTATTGTGCTAAATCGCAAGACTGTCCTTTTCTGCTCATTTTTCACTGGTGCGATTTTTTTTGCAAAGGTAGAATTCTATGCGAAAAACAATGACATGATAAAGAATTGAGTGTTGGTTTAGAATTCGTTCTTGGTGGTCACATGAGCATTACGTATGATTAGCCTTCCTTTATACACTACACATATACACAATGGCAGTTACACTTTTTCGTAGAGAATGTTGCAGAAGCTATACGCATAGATGTTGTTTGATGTTCATAATCTCCATTGGGAACTACTAACTTAAATCTACCTGGTGAGCTTGAATAAACCTTTTCTCGTCTAATCTGGATATTTCTCCCAACTGTTTACCGCCATCTCGTGGCTGGAAGGTGTTCCTGTGCGTCGAGCTGCGATGTACAGAGGGAGAATCATCCCCTATTAGGGTTTCCCAAGCTGAGAAGGAGTCAGGCATTTCCATCATGAAGTCCAGCTAAGAGTAAACCAATACCAGGACCCATCACCGTCCTGGTATCGAATAGTCGCATCGTGGCAAATCTCCCTCTGATCCACAAGGGCGGCGACTGGCTGTGGTGGTGACGACCTGGGGCAGAATTTGGCCAAGCTGTCCGCGGGACTCTAGAGAACCATAGTGGCTAAACCAGCAAATCTCCGAAGAATGGAGATTATGCTAGGGCGCACACAACCAGTAAAGACGGGCCATCAAAATATACAACTGAGTAACCATGTTGATATTTAAAATTCCACCATGAATTTATGGAAGGACGATTGAATTCGATGCTGTTGACTTGGTGAATTCAGTCTTCCAGAAATCCGCTGAACGCGTGAGGTCTCGTTATCATGCGAGAAATAGGATGCAGAATGGAAATGATCTCTTTTCAAAGTGAAGGACTGCGATGAACGGTGACTTTACAAGACAACGTCAAGGAGATTGACGACGAATGGCGTTTCTGTAGAACTAACGTCTCCGTGAATAAAATGGAAGGTATTTTATTATTCAACCTTCCGTCCTTCTTCGGTGATGCTAAAATATTTGTAAAACACCTGACTGCAGATGTCTGCAGTAGGGATCGAACTTTCTCTGGAGGCTAACGCGTTCACCACCGCACCATGCTGACCCTTCGTTTCGCCTGTCTCTCAGCTATCGATCACTGCCATTAGCAACCACCCGTCGGCTGGATTGGTCTGGAGAGCCGTTAGTCCCCGAAAAGGGTAATAGTGCGTTCGTTCTCTACCGCAGACACGTGCGGTCCGGAGTTTTGCAAATATCTCAGCATCGTAGAAATTATATTTCGCAACATACCATGCCATTAAAAAGAATAGGCACTAAATAAAAAGGTTAAGATTATCTATCCCTCTGTAATTTCAGTACGTTTTTGCTGTCTTATGTCTTATGCTGCGATCACACTACTTTTGATATGCTAATTCACTTTGGGAGCATCGTGATGGCTAACTTTTTCATTTCTTCACTGTTATCGTTATAACGCACCTTCAATCGAACAAAAATTTTTCGTTCCTTCTAACCAAAACCGATTTGTCCTGTGCGTGACCCTTGCGTACCATGCATCATTATAGTTTATATATGTCGACTTCGCTGATTCGGTGCCAATTTTTCCAAGAATTGGCTTTGGATATTGTTTTATAAAAAGGGCGCTTCTGGTGCTGTGGTCGGAGGCGCTCTGCACCAGACACGTGGAATGGATCCCCACGCCCACGGCCCACCAAGCCTTCCATTCCCCCGGGGTTGGCATTGGTACCAGACTTGTCTGGGAGGATAGCAACATTGACTCGATACATCGGTGGACCACCGCGAGTTATTGTACAAGTCATTGTAGTCATTGGACCATTGTATAAACCAGATATGCATTCAGTCACCTCCAACGATACTTAATGAAGTCGAATGCATGGCGCATCACTCAGGGGTTGATCAACGCCTAGAGCTTTATCCCTTTCATCCTTTATTGTTTTATAGCAAAAACAAGAACTGCCGGATGAACACCATGTGAAGAAAACAAGTGTGAAAATTCTCTTATCACTTGGTGAAACTATCATTAACTAAATCAATTAGCTCTGAGACATCTCTTACATTGAGGAATTTCCTTGAGTAATTTGGCGCAATTCGTGTGCCTTTCACTATGGGTGCGGACGAGTAATAGAAAAACATGTAATCAAATATTCTTGACATTTGAAAACTACTGAATTTAAGAGCGTACGCTACCTGAGAAAATCCGAGATGCGTCGACACCGACTCCGTGATGTAGAGAATACGGAATCGGTCATCGAGAATGAAACAGAATCCATCCAGTGCCTGTAATCAGATTCTCATCAATAGAAATATTTCTCGCCAATGTGGAAACCATCTCTTTATTGAATAAGAGAGGACGCCGCTTATTTTTTTTGCCACTGACATTTTACTAAAACAGTTTGGTAAGATGACGTTCGATAGGAGAAAAACTATAACGTCGCGAATTTCAAGTAACTAGATGTTCAGCGGATTCCGAGTAAAACTAATTAATTAAATTAATTGTTACTTGCCTAAGAAATCACTGTAGGTTTACCAGATCTACCAAAAGAATAAGCTCGCCTCTTTCCACTGCAAATAGTTGAGTAAAGGTTCTGTCACCTGCAGAATGAGTGAGGTGGTCTCGATATTATCACGACAGGACTTCCCGAGGTCCTGGGTAAAGTAGTTCCTTATCGAAAGATAGATGGAAGCCACTCGCAAAACTGAGGTGCGGTCCTGCAACCATTTCGAATAAGACGACCACATATTTGTCGTTCTCTTTAAAAATCTCGAATCGAACTTGCTGCTCGAGAATGGCGCTGCTCACAGGCAGGACTTGTTTCAGGTTATCGATCTCTTTGAAGATTACCTGTCGTTGGTCCATCACTTTCTCACTGCTGAAATTCAGAAATACGACGACGCCTTCATTGAAAAAGACAATTAATTATAATAAATGGTCTATAAGATCTAAAGAGAGGACAGAAATGAAATTTCTTGTAACTCTAAGAAAAACCAATCAATCAAACGAAAAACGTTTGTCGGCCGTTGGAGGTCGCATTTTATGCAGATACTGTAGAATAATTTGTCGTAGGCAGACGAGAAGCATAAATTATGTCAGTAGCAAGGAATGCTAAATAGTAAGAAGAACAGTCAAGTCCTAACACAAATGGGCTTTTACTTTTGCATATAGAATGGATATTTAAGCAAAACTTCGACTTTACTGACTTTCGACGATGATTTACGGAACTAGTGCACTAGTAATAACAGCGGTTTATAGAACTGGCTCTGATATGGTGATGGAAAGAGTTAATGAATTAAGTCAAATGAATTGCTTCATCTAAAAAAGAAACAGCCAGGTAACATAAAGCGTAAAGGGTTCTATGTCAAGTAAGAGAGGAAGTGTTACATTCTCTTGAATTTTGATTTGTAATTTCTGCCCAAACTGCTCGATAAGGCTAGTTTTCAATACTGCGAGAGTGTTACAGTATATCTTGCTTGATGCATAGTGTGGAATAACAGTGACTTTTTGTTCACCAAATTCTGTGAGTTGTCTTTCAAATAGTACGAGCTCCTGATCGGATGCTGCACGACGTTGATGTCTGAAATTACGAGGATGATGAGTAATGTAGACTGACGTCATTCATATTTCCTTCTTGTCCAAATAATTCAAGCGCTTGTAATGATGGAATCCCTTCTTCATATAGGAATTCGAAGGGGGTGTATTCCTTATAATTACAGTCGAATCACCCCTTGGGAGAATCGGAAATGAATATTTTTACTTCAAGGCATTATTTACCGTCAAGGTGTGTTGTAATGGAAAAAATTTTCGATATTTAGGTGCTATACCTTCATAAGACGTGAGTAAAGCTTTTTTACTTCAAGTTCGTTTGCTGCTGCACTGCACAGTATCTGTACTTCCTTTTTCTTCGTAGCCGACGAAGGAGTTTTAACACAAAATTGTAGGTGAAGGCGAATTCATGGAGGTATGGGTTGTAAACGTGAAGGACAGTTGTTATATTTTGAAGAAAACTCACCAGATCCAATCTGGTGTGCTTCATAAGAGTGGTCCAACCAGGAGCATAGCAACTTACGCGGCTTCTTCTACTCCCTTGCAGAAGCCGAACAAAAAAAGAACCATGGCGTGCACAGCTTCGGCTTTCATACAGTGAATGTTACTCCAGCTTACATTAGCCACGTTTGGACGAAAAGGACTTCCGCTCAAAGAGCCGTTCACCAATCTTGCATCTTCTGAGTACTAGCTTTTTCAAGTATTTCAAAAATTGCTAGAAGAACAGAGTGTTGCGAAATAGTTTGGAGTTGTGAGCGAGATCGAGAAGGTCTTAATTTCTCGTCAAGAGAAAGCTTCTACGTAGAGGAACCAAAAGCTACCAAAATATTAGACGCCCTAAATAGAAGGTTTTCATCAGCTCAGGATTTTCCATATTTTCAAAGTATAGTGAATTCATTGGCATTATTTGTTTTTGCCGTTTGTACTATTTATTCTCACTAGCTTTACCATTTCATCCAAAGAAGCCTTAGCATACTTGTGAAAATATTCCAAGGCAACTTTCCATTTCACAGAAACAATTTCCATTTTCCTACGCTCTTCATTAATGGCAGGTGTGGAGAATTAACGATTAGTTGAAGAATTAGTGTTTGGTTGATCGTTCAGTTTGTTTCACGCTTCGATTTTAGTAATAAATACTTAAATGAGAGCTAAATAACAGACTTTTATTCTCTCACAAAAACCTTTATTCTCATTATGAAAACAGCATTTTGAACAGATGGACATCATTATCTATTGAGTATTCACCAAAATAAACCTAGTAAACCGCTCCATTTCAATTCTTCAAAACATCGCAATTTAAATGAAATGCAGTTTAGTCGGTTTGTGGTGGTGAATAACGTAGTGAACTCTGTCCACCGCGATGATTAGTGTATTAGTCAGTCAGGAACTGCTGGAGGATTCGTTCGGGTTTTTCACTGCTTAGTTAGAATCACCGACCCAAGATCTTCGCCGGCCGATGTAACGAGCGAAAGTCGCCGATGATGAGAGTACTGTAAGGCGACTGGGCCTTGTGGACGGCCACGGCCCCTCCCAACGAACGAAAGCAGACGAACAGAGTTGCGATACACGTCACAACTGAAACAGTACACATTGTTTTGCCTCAGACCATTTGATTAGGAATAATAGAGCATGACTGCTGCACAAAAACCTTGCTAGAAGTGTATTCGTAGAATCTGAGCTATAGGAGTTCTGATTTTGACGAAACACAGGCTTGTTGAAAACTCATGGTTGCAGCGAATATTTGAAAAGTTACTTAACATTGCAGTAGGAGAATTTCGCCAAATGAATGATTAGAGCAAAAGGCATTTAACTAACACTTTTTTCTCAGCGATGAAATGCTACAAGAAAAAGCAATTTGTTCTAGGGAAGTTTGAAGCACTAGGTGAAATATGATTCTTTGGAACCACATTTTTAAACTGAACACTTCATAAGTGTGAAGATACTTAATACTTGAATGGCCTGTCCTCACTGGTTGTACGGGCCCCAGCACAATCTCTATTTTCGGAAATTTGCTGGTTAAGCCATTGTGGTTTCCCGAGGTCACCCTGGCCAAAGTCTGCCCCAGGTCGTCACCGCCACAGGCAGTCGCAGCCCTTGTGGATCGGAGGTAGATTTTCCACTATGCGGCATTGATACTAGAACAGTGGTGGATCCTGGTATTGGTCCTGGTCTGGAGATGGTACCGAAAAACCACGTTAGATCGGTCGTCTGCCGAATTTGGATCATTATTGCGAAGAAGTAGAGCAATTCCTTGTAGGGATTTTGGTTCTGTCTCTTTTTCAGTGTGAAGAAGGAGACGGTATTACTGGAAGATTTATCTGGGTGAAGGTGAAAGTTGGTAAGTGAACACTAGTGCTCTGACGGCTAATTGCATTGATGGCATAACCTGGATACTGAATTGTGATGTGGATACATAATAAAGGAGAGTGTATCCTTCGACTAAATTTACCCATACAGAGAAAGAGTTTAACTTTTTCAATCCTCCACAAAATTTTCAATATTTCTTCAAGCCAACCGTACCAAACTTGTCTGGCTGGAGGATAGCAGAACTGGCCCGATACATCGGTAGACCACCGCGATTCATTGTAAAGGCCAGATATGCATTCGTCACCTTCAACGGCACTTAATGAAGTTGAATGCTTGGCGCATTCCTCAGGAATTGATCAACGTCTAGAATTTTATCTTCTTTTCATTCATTCAAGCCAAAAACTTTTCTTATGGCTGAATCAGACATTTTTTCGGAAGACTTCCAAACGTAGGTTCTTCTTCGGTTTCGACGCCATGCCTTTCTGCCGTTGCAAGGCAACACATGCTTCTTTGGTACTGGAAGGCTTATTAATGTAGTATAGGCTTCCATCAGCATTCAATAATGTTGATTCTCGCACATTATTCATACGTGGGGCTCGTGTCGCACAGCAGTTACAGTCGTTGGTCTTGTCTCGCATGCAAGGAAATTCAAGCTGTGTACTGTGTACCCATATGAAGTAAGCAAATTCACACCACAGTTGTCTGAAAAGTAAACAACACTGATTTGACACATCAGTAGGCTCCCGAATATCACTATATGAGTCAGGAATATATTCAGTCACCACTACGATGCATAGTTGGATCACATCCGTAGTACTCCCCTAGGAGATTGTTCAAGCTTGGGCGCTTTATCCGTCATCCCTTTATTCACTTTTTATCACAAGAAGAAGTCTGAGTCAAAAGTATTCTTTTCGTGTTTCGAGAAGACAACAAGTTGCAAAATTCTAAGCCTCACAGTTTTTGCTTCTGGTCAAGCGTGTATGGAAGTCACTTTTCGAGCGTTTTCATTTATCTAAGCAGTACCTTATTCCATCTATAACATTACAAGAGGTTGTTACCACATATTTATTTCTTCAGCTAACGTTTCGACTTCTTCGTTTTCCTCAGAGCCGTTGATCCTTGTCAATGGTCCACGGTCCACGCGACATGGTATTTTCGTTTCGTACTGAGAGGGATCTCCGTCAGTGGAGTACCGCTCGAATGAAGCAAACGCATCCGGGGGCACTCTTTTATAAAGGACGGCTGTTGTTGATATGACTATCCGTTGATAATGAGTTGTTCTTGTTTTTTATCTCCTACTAGTAGTTTTAGATGGAAAAACGACGTTCTCAGTCATAACATGACCTTTGTCAAACATCCTGCTTTCTGTCTGCCTCAATCGTTGTCAATCAATCCATCAGCGTGGACAATATCACGATTCACGAAAATTCATAATCACCATTGCCTAGAACAAGTCCTGAATCTGTGCCTTCCCCTATCACTTGGAAGGAAATTTGGCTTCAGCCGTTCTGCGAGGGGATAAACAAAGCAATTGAGAAAATCCCGATTTTTACGGGAGGATATCAGTTACTCCACTAAGCGATCAAAGAGGCACTTAGTTATCAAAATCGGAGTGAAAAATTACTGCAAGATCTCAAAGGTTAAAAATAGAGAATAATTTCAGTCAGTTTACATGAGACTCACATTCGCTAAGGTTTATGAAAATGAGCACTGAGTGAACAACATGCTGCTGATCATCGCAGTGCTCAGGTTGGCACATGTCATTCAAAGTGATGGCACTCTCCAGAAAAATAGTGCCCGAAATTGCTAGTGCTGCTGTGGCGAACACCACCAGTAGCATCTGGGTGCAGCGATCAACACGCCTGAAAGACCAAGGATTTAAAAGCACGGGGATTCACTCTATCTATAAATATCGCAAAGTTGGATGCCGTTCATAAACGTTCACTCAGTCTAGAAATACGTTTGTCTCTATTCGGAAGAAGGTTATGTGCACGCCGTTTTCCCTTAAAGGAGTCTCGCATTTCCTCAACAAAAATTTTTTTAACTAATTGTTTACTGTTTATTAGAATTATTTCACGGCAGGGGATTATGTGTGATACAACCACAATGATGATGAGATCTTTGTCCGGGCCGCAGGTGTCCGCAGTGGGGAGTGAACGAGATTTTATCCTTTCCGAGAACTAGCGCGTTCACCACCACTTTCACACATAGTACTCTGCAGTGAAGTAATTCTAATAGACAGTAAATAATAAGTTAAAATTGTGATTTCGACTACAGCTTCAACCTAACTGGGTTTCTTGCCGATTTGGGCCTTATAGATCAATCACGTTGACGGGTGATTGCTAATGGCAGTGTTTAGTATAACTAGCTGAGAGACGAGCAGAACGAAAGACCCACATAGTATGGTGATGAACGCCTTAGCACCCGGAAAAGGCAATAGTGCATTCGTTTCCCACCGCGGACTACCGCGGTCCGGAGTTTTGCAAATAAGTTTTTTTTGTGTGTTTTCAAACTGGTATCACAGAATACCGCGATTCATATGGAAAAGGAATCGTTAGCAATTTCATTTGAAGTAGCTGGAGCTGTGAACGTTGACGTAGTGCCCCAACGCTTAACATTGTCCGCTATTTCTTAATTGAAAATTGTACAAACATGTCCATTTTCATCAAAACTTTTACGTTGGTATAAACTAATGTACTTGCGTTTACCCAATCTGAGATATCAGAACACAAAACTCTCGAAGCGTTTTGGATAATTTACGATAATCGAAAGATAAACCGCAGGTAGAGTTGCCTCACGGTCACACCTCAAGCCATGCACTGTGCTAATTTTTTAACCCGAGTCAAACACACTTCATCTATGTGTGACTGGTTTCCATCAACTAACTGGGAAGCTTATAAAGAACGAAACGGTGAGTGTTTATAAGGAGCTCTCATCCACGTCATTGATATTCAGGTTTCGCGTCCGTAAATGACGACAAGGTAGAGAGAAAAGTTCCAAAGCTCGTCAATGACGTTTAATTACTATTCTAGCAACTAGAAAGACAAACTCTTAAAACGGTGCCGTGATTTTGGAATGATAGTTAAAACTTTTTTTATTTCACATAAAACTAAACGCAAATGTGATAGAAGGGTACAAAATTACAGTCTCTCCTTGGTGAGAGGAAAATGTTCCTACTTCGTAAATATGCACAAAATTTCAAGATTCTTTGAAATTCCTTTACCTGGTGGCTATGAAACACAGTATAGCACAAATAATATAGAGAATTGAAGCCGAAATGGCGAAACTGGTGTTCGACATCGTGAACGTGAGCATATCGAATAGCTGAAGAGACATGAAACGTTAGAGCCACGAGGGAAAAGATAGCAGTCGCTTACCGTAAGTACTACCCCTAGAGACAGATGAATGATTCCTAACAAGCCACCACACCGAGAGCACTGCCATTTTCGTGCGAAACGCTCGAGATCTATATTCATTAATGAATTTATTGAAAAGCAGGAAATTTGCCAACTTATCCAAAGCGATTTACCACCTTAGTATGGTGAAGTAGAGTTTTCTGATGTTTAACTCTAATGATTCTTACTACTCCAAAATAGCATAGACTCATAGTTTGCAAATCTTTATCGAGTACCGGAGAAAAAACAAACGCTGGAGTTGTCGTGCACCTACTCCATCACTCTCATGTAGATTCCAGAGATAATACGGTGCCTCTAAAGCCAGAAACAAAAAATGAGATTAGTACAGTCAACTGCTGCTTAGCAATCTTTACAGCTAATGAGAAATTATTAAAAGTGCTCATTGATTTAAAGTGAACCACAGCAAAAAGCCCCGGCAAATTTTCCATTGAAGACCTCGACGTCGCAATAACAGCTGCAATTGATTGATGAGAAATTCGGAATCGGAATCTTTACTAAAGAGTGGGATAGATGGTCCTTCGTTTATAGAGGTCTTAGATGTTCTCATGACCTCAACTAAACGGCTCATCCGAGGAAGTGAACAGCAAATAGTAAACATTACGAGCGCTATTCGCACTTCTTAGAATGGCCATGTAAAAACTTATGCATTCAGATCAATGCGGTAACCACATAACCACGTCGAAGAATTTTCTCACCATTCACAGAGCAAGTGCTTTCTCGTCTTTGCTCTCTCTTCGTCTCTCATTCTTTCTGTATACATAGACATACATTTAAGCATATGTTAGCATATATATGTGTGTGTTCGTATTAAGCTAACATTCTGAAAAATTACCCCAACATTGGAAGCACTGGCGTAAATTTTCGTTTATGTGAATCGCATGAGATAAGTAGTTCACTTATCGGATTTTCAAGCAGTGGATGCAAATTTGGCTTTCAAAGCAGCGCTAACAGCAGGCGAAATATTTTGACTGCAACAAGCAAAT
Organism: Angiostrongylus costaricensis; assembly: GCA_900624975.1. NCBI lineage: Eukaryota > Metazoa > Nematoda > Chromadorea > Rhabditida > Metastrongylidae > Angiostrongylus > Angiostrongylus costaricensis. The sequence continues at coordinate 16,408 of UYYA01004098.1, read as the reverse complement.
GTGCTATCAGCAGCGGGCCAGTTTCGCTGTGATTGGCACTTTGGCGAGGTAGCTTGAATGCTCATCGCAGTGTTCGCTTGAGCTGCACCCAAGTGCACTGCACTGACGTTCTCTCCTACATTGTGTTATGGAGCACCCAAGTGCACTGCACTGACGTTCTCTCCTACATTGTGTTATGGAGCACCTAATATTACTGCGAAAAATCCTGTCGCTAGCTTCAGATTTTGACTTCTACCCAAATCTAAGTCGAATTATTTATGTAGTTGCCAAGAAAAAACAATCTAACGGGAGCTGGACATGCTTCTTGCAACAGCGGAGCGTACTGGTAGACGTAATGTTTACACGCATTGAACAGAATAACTATATAGACAACGGACAGGTAGGAAAGAAACACGTAAAGGTTTTGCTAACAGTTTTGGCATCATATCTGATGCAATCTGACATATCAATCATATATATTTTTAATTTGTGGACAACCCAAAGTTTAGCCCTTTCGCCTGGACCCTTGAACGAAGTGGCGCACTAGTTTTCCAATAGTCGAGTAAGAGACACATTTAAACCACATAGTGCGTACCTGTTCCACTTAAAGTTACGTAGACGAAAATGGTTTTAATTGAGCGTGAGCTTTCCGGGATGAATTAGACCACGGATTGCGGACGCTCAATTGAATTGCGTTACTATACGAAATGGATGGTACTCATTCACAACGGCAATAAGAGGAATATGTGTGCAGACATTCTGGTGATTTGAGATATCGTTCTCACAACGACTGCTTCTCTTTTAAACACGCGTGACTATATTTCACAAAAGATAAAAGAGAAGAAAAAAATTTGAGTACTAAAGCATAAAATATTAGGAATGACTAAGCTTATGCTGGCTTTACAAACACTTTTGAGTTCAATCTCTTAACCAAATAGTCCTCAGATGGTAGGTGAAATATCAATGAAAAATCATCCACGAACGAAATTTATGATCACAATTCACATTCATGGCCTCAGTGAACTCACAGAAGGGAGGATCAGTACGACAGCTTTTAAGAAATCCAAAGCTGTGATTTTTGCTCATTTTTTTATCTAATTAGTTATCAAACTATTCAAAAACATCGAGATAACACCCACCTATACTGCGGTTGACACGAAGGATTACCGAGTCAGTAGCGCTGGGTCGTAATTCGGATTCTTCCATGGTACTGATGCAGGACAGCGGTAGGCACAGAAACCTGCACTGCTCTCACCGCGAACCATTAAGTTTACAGCAGTCACCGAACGCCATTCCAAAGCGGTGGTCCTGCCGATGAATTCGTTAGATAAGAAGCAAGACATCAGACACTGGCGAGAACCTCATGAAAGAGGAATTACGTAGCCGGAAGGAGATTAGTTAGCAAGGTGATTGTGAGCGAACTGACTTATGTACGATGTGAGAACAAGGGAAGTATATGTGAGGTGTAGAAGAGAAGCGATGACGTTTTGAAACTTGCATGCCAAAACAAAACGTATTGGTACTGCAGATGTATGAAAAGGAGCAGTTATTGGTCTACGATGTGTAAAACAGCTGCGAAAGCAAAACAAAGTAATCGCCGTCTAGCAGAAAACGAGGCCGGATGATGAGTAGCTGGCCAGATAGAACAATCAGCAGTAGAATAACACTTGCTTGAAACGACAGAGACATATAGTGCTATGAAGATGTAAAATTAAGTGCTCTATATTGGTGTTCACAAACATGGCAGAGTGTAATCACCATTGCTCTTTTCGACCCCTCTGTATTTAAGAAATACACTTTTTCCACTGCCATCCCGTTGTCTTCAACAGATTTCGGGGCGGAAGTATAAAATTGTTTAAGCTTTCACTTATATTAAATTTTGTTTATTTATATGACCTAACATCACATTCTGAGTGGATCAGCACATTTTCGTGCTCTCTTGGAGCTGTCATCCACGGTATTCCGATTTGAATGTGTATTGGGCTGCAAATTGAAGATTTTATTTTCTTCATGAGTGACATAGGATAGTGATAGGTTTTAATTCTTCCTAAAACCCTGAAATAGCGTGTTGGAGATTTTTCCGACAAACCTGGTACTAATCTTCTGATTTTGAAGGGCGTGGTTGTTCTGGAAAGGATCGAACCAGCAATCAAATGTGTATTCTAGGCACCCTTAGCTATTTCGCTAATCACGCTCTAACTTTCTCATATTTGGCGTTTCCAACATTTGCTTAATATTTGCAATCTGCAGATTTCAAAGAGGCGAACCAATTGCTTATGATGAGAATTCAAAACGAATGAAATTTTGAACATTATGAATGTGTGTTTGCGTGTATGTATATGTGCATGTGTGCGTGTGTGTTCGTGTGTGTGTGTTTGTGTGTATGTGTATGTGTATGTGTATTTGTATGTGCATGTGTGCGCGTGTGTGTGTATGAGTGTTTGTGTGTATGTGTATATGTGTGTATGCGTGTGCACGTGCGTGTGTGTGTGTTTGTGTGTATGTGCATGTGTATTTGTATGTGTGTGTATGTGTATGTGTATTTGTATGTGTGTGTGTGCGCGTGTGTGTATGTATGCGTGTGGGTATGTGTATGTGTATTTGTATGTGTGTGTGAATGTGCATGTGTACGTGTGTGTATGTGTGTGTTGTGTGTGTGTGCGTGTGCGTGCTTGTGTGTACACCGCCCATCCACAACCTCACCTTGGGTTTAAAGTTTCATAAGTGTCGAACTGCGCTGTAAAGCCATCCGTCATCTGTCACACATGGAATGAGGTCGACTTTACCATCTTACAGCCCAGCTTAGAGTAAGGCCGTCAAAAATCACTAACGTTTCGGTGGCGGCCTTGGTGCAAAGGCGACAATTTTTCTCCAATCCCCGATGATAGACAGTTATCTGTGGTAAAAATCTATGAACCACCTGAGGATGGCTTCATTCCGATTCCAAGAAGAATACAAATACCTCAATCAGCTGTGTATCACCATTAGGACTCCTCACACCGAGTATTTTCTTAATTGCGGTGCTATAATAATAGCGACTCAATCAAATCATTGAATGCGTGGTATTTGAAGGGACTTAGGTCACCACAACTCGTGCACGACTTTTCATGGAGAATTATCGTTCCGATACAGCATCGGCACTAAAAATTCCCGTCTGCACTTTCCCTGAACTGGAAAACATCGCACGAGCTTTTCTTAACGCACGTTTAGTCGGAGATCTTGCTCAGTTTCTCGACTTTTGCAGTTTTCTATCACCTGGATTTATTAGGTTTTGTCGTCATTGGCCATGTAGAAAAAGAACGGCAGTTCCTCATAACCTAGAGATTTGATGAGAGCCGGTAAGAAGCGTCGCGTCACCAGTCGAAGGAGGTAATCCACAGCAAAATCTCACCTCTTTCATTTTGTAGTCACAAATTTTGACTCCAGAATAGGAAAGGTGAGTGAAATTGCTCCTTTGCATTAACAACACTAAGCGGCTACGAGACATTGTGGTAATGAAAAGCTCTTTTACTTCAATACTTAATTTCTTGCTGCAAAATTTTATCAAAATCTTTTTAATTAAGGAAAAAATCGGTGCGTTTATGGGAAGAAGGTGCTAAGTGAATAGTGGCAATGGTTCGGCACTCAGGAAAAAAGACGGCAATAGGAGTGAGAGGAAGAATACTGACGAGTAAATTTAAAAAAAGAAGCAGATTGAGCAACAGTACACATCATTTAAGCATTACATCAATTAGGATATTGCCCGATTTCAGAGTTGACCACATAAATAAGGCGCTGATCGCAAATCTGAGGACGGATGCCGTTGCACAGCAGCCGGCCGGCGCTGGAATGCGAACAGCCAACGAGCAAGGGTTTGTTTCGGAAATATTACTCGTTGGAGCTGCGATTTTTTGACGAATGCGCCGAACAGCGCCGACGCTCACTGTCGCTTCTCGATTGACAACTAGTTGTTCGGCATAGATTGATGATTCGATTCGGCACCAACATGCTGAAATAGTCGTAGTATTAGTGCTCTATAGATATGCACACTCTTAAACACTCACAGGTAGTGTCGGGTTTGTTGGTAGTTCTGAAGTTGCAGCAGCTGATGCTGTGTGTTTTACCGGAAGACGGACCAGGGAAAGACATGCGACAAAAGCCGAAAAGCTGAAAATGAAGACGCTTTGAGGGCGGAATAAGAGATTAGACTTTGGGTAACTAACTGGAATTTGTTGTCATGGGTGAGGAAGCAGGAGAATAGGCGTTGATAAATAGGTTGGAATGCTGCTTCTAAACCGTACATTTCCAGCAGCATATTAAACTCGGACAGCTGGATAGTCTGGAAAACAACGACTGATCCAATTCTTTTGGAAGTCTGAAACTCATAAAACCAACTAAACGCCCTGCATTTCATTTCCATCATTTGCACGAATGCATTTACTGCGTTGTCTATTCACCTTCTTTCAATTATCAACATTTTCTAGTCACTAAGTCGTTCGGGGCATTTATTCCTCTTAAATGTGGATTGCAAACACAATTGCGATAGTTTTGGCTCTTCAGGAACTGCTGGTAATTTTCCGATAACTAGAGAACTTGAATAATTTTGAGCTTAAGAAGGGGGGGTTGACTTACTTACAGAAAAGATCCTGGCTGGTCGCTTGAAGGTCATGTACAATTTTTTTTGAAATGGCCTCTTAACTTTAAGTCTCTTTAAACTCAATTCTTCGTGAAACACGAAAGGGAACATTGAAGACATGATCGGGTTCTGTGATGACCTGTTCAGTCGTTTCGCGGCTCGAAATACGAGTCTCAACAGAGAGAGAGGGAGAAGTATGTTTTATCCGTTTCTCAAAGCATAACCATGGTAGAGCAAGAACAGTTGTATGTTGCTTGCAACTATGTGCAACTTCTAATAAGCTTTATTTTGTTTTTCAAACTGACCGCTTACACGAGGATGCTACAAAACTTTTATAAGGCTAACGTTTCGACGTATTCGTCTTCACCGGAGAGGATGAACCGATTCGACGGTCCACAGTCGTTAGCCTCCTGGTTGTGGCGGCATATCTAAATAACACCGACTGCTGCAGAATATCACTCTGTTGAAAGACAAATTATTAACACCGGAAAACCACTGCCAACAACAACAACCATCCTTTATAAAAGAGCGCTGCCGGATGAGGTTGTTATTCGAGCGGCTCTCCAGGGAAGAAGATACGACGAAGATACGACGAAGATACCAAAATCGAGAAGAACGACTGTGGATCATCGATTCGGATCGTCGGCTCTGATGAAGACGCACACATCGAAACGTTAGCCGAATAAAAGCTGTGTAGCAACCTTGTGAAGGCTTAACAATCTAAGGAAGTTCCATCTTAATAGATAAAGACTATTATGTACTGAGATATACTCAGCTTAAGTTAAAAGGCACAACTGTTTTCCGAAGCAATTGCATTGAAATCGATGTGCATAGTTTTGAATGTGTTGAAATAGGCTCTATCAGTACAATAATAAATTTCTTCCACTAGTCACTTAGTCATATACATGTATCTAATAAAAACTAACAGTAAAAAGGATAAAGCAAGCGGCGTTGATCAATAGCTGAGGCATGCGCCATGCATTCGACTTCAGTAAATATCGTTGGAGGTGATTGAATGCATATCTGTCCTTTACAATGACTCGCGGTGGTCTAGCGATGTAACGAGCTAGTGCTGCTACCCTCCCAGACAAGTCTGGCACCAATTTGCCGACTTCGGAGGGATGGAGGGCTTGGTGGGCCATGGATCCAGGGACCTACGTGTGTGATGCATGGCGCCTCCGACCACTGCTCCACGCGCTCCCTTCATAAAAAAGTGAGAAAAAATAGAAAAATGAAAAGAGCGAAAAGTTAGAACATTATTAAGTTCAATAGAGCAGTGCATCAAGGATGCACAACGATTTTCTATTTCCTTCACCTTTTTATATTACTACACCCTAGGGAATAAATTAGGTTAAGCTACATATCATCGTATTTTTTAAATGATTAAGGGTTTCATTGCGTTTAGAAAACATTACTGCTAAATGTTCTTTTTTATAAACAGTACTAGTGATGAAAAGGTTAGTTCGTTTCTTGTTACACCTATAGAATTTTTTTGGAGACATGAAGTGGAATTCAATCGAAGACATTACGATTTGACTACGTGACATCAATTTCGCAAATTGTGGCGGGGATGATAAACTACTTAAATGGGCCGACTACAACATATGGTCAACACGGAGAGAACAAAGTCCTGTAGGAAAACAGTTACGGCCCATCCAGAGTCCCACATGCTCGACAAAAATCGCAACAAAGGAGTTCATCGGGTAAACAGGCAATAACACCGAGTTATGATAGTCCGGCTCAGCATGCCCCACATTGTGATGTTGTGCGATCAACCAGTGCATCCTACAGTCCAGCTGATCTCCATTGCGAAAGATTGGTTCTCCAACAAATTTTTGCGTCTAACACCTGATTTGAAAGGCGCTAGGAAAAAGCCGAAGCTGCCAAATAAGGAGCTTTTATGAAAAAAAAACTCTTCTTGAACAATCGAAATATATGGACTGAAATCACAATGTTTAACGTTTTGTTTTCTGCCTTCTATAATTTTCATGGCAGGTTACTAAGTAAGCGAAATACAACCACAACGTTGCTGAGATATTTGCAAAACTCTGGACCGCAGGTGTCTATGGTGGGGAACGAACGCGCTATTGTCCTTTCCGGGGAGTAACGCGTTCACCACCACACCATGCGGGTCCTTTGTTTCGCACGTCTCTCAGCTATTTCTATCGATCTCTTTGCCACAGCAATCACCCGTCAGCGGGGTTGATCTGGGGAGCGCGAATCGGCAACTGGGTTCTATGCCCCCGCTGACGGGTGATTGCTGTGGCAAAGAGATCGATAGAAATAGCTGAGAGACGTGCGAAACAAAGGACCCGCATGGTGTGGTGGTGAACGCGTTACTCCCCGGAAAGGACAATAGCGCGTTCGTTCCCCACCATAGACACCTGCGGTCCAGAGTTTTGCAAATATCTCAGCAACGTTGTGGTTATATGGACTGAATTCAGAAATAAGATAAATTTTCCTCGCTTGAGTGTTAACTTTTATCCACTGCCTATTCTTTTTTCATGGGAACGTATTATGTGAAATACAACTACAAAGATGCTGAGAAATTTGCAAAACTCGGAACCTCATATTTCCCTCACATAACTTGGACAGCACGTCCACACGAGCAGTGAGCCCAGCATACTTCCCATTCGTTTCTTTGTCATGCAATCGTCGTCCATGGTGGTGACGTTCTTTGAGCATGGTGCTGCATGCGACTCATACCGCGATCTGTAAAGCCTCGACAATTGCGAGTACAGCTGGTTGGTTCTAGCCACAAGCACATTCCCCCATCCTGTAAGGTGATCGTTCCAGAGAAAGTTTGCATTTTCTTGGACTCTACTCCATTGTTTTCTTTCGCTCATCTGTCATCTGTTTTTCTTTTTATATGAGCAGCCAATCTATGTTTCGCCATTGATGTGCAAACTCTTGGATCTCGAAGGTAGGATCGACTTGGAAGATATGGACTTGGTAATCGAGCTATATCTTGTAGGTGCCGATTAAAGTTTAGAGGGCGTTATTTTCTTCCGCTCCGTAAGTTAGTGCTAGGAAAACCCTTGAATGGAGCATGTGAGCCTAGAAGCCTAGATTGATGCATCCGTTAACTGGTCGATTTGTTGTGGGCTTTTTCGAGAAGCCCAGTCACTGCCCATGTTGTTTTTCCTCCACTGGTTATTTCTACTTTTTCTGCTTCTAGTGATAAATCTGATCAAAAAAATTCACGCTCAAATTTCTTTTTCAAAGTTCTCTCGCAAAACATGTAAGGCGTTGATGACCTTTAGTTTGGTTTTAAATAGAATGTGAAGAGGCCCAGAACAAAGCACATTCAGTGCAAAGCTGAAGAAAAACCAAAGACCGTCTTTGATTTTGTCCGATTGACTCTAGTGATGAACTGCCGTCGGCATGTGTCATTTCGCCTTCCTATAGCACCCGAAATGCTCGAAGATCTTCAGAACACGAAGCATCATCAAAGATTGAGCCTCCGATACCAGGATTTTCTTGCAACTGCATGGTGAATTTTAGTGGAGAGCAACCAGATACCCGTCGAAATGTCGACGATTTCCAGAAAAGTCGAGAAAGCCGTTTCCAATTTGATGAATCAAAATCGATAGAACAGTTAATTATTGTAATAATGAAGTCAGTACCAAGACCTCTATTAAATTAAAGCATTTCGTTTGATTTCAAATGAGAAATATTTGCGAGATTCAAATGCTCAATAAAGGAGACTTTGTTAGCCAGGCGGCCATCAAATGATATGCTGGCTTTTTATGAGCTTCAGACAAAAACTTAAAACAAGAATAAAGTTCTCAGAGTTGATCAATCCCTGAGGGATGTGTCATTCATTCGAGTTAATTAAGCGTCGTTTGGAGGTGATTGAATGTATACCTGACCTTTACAATGACTCGCGGTGGCCTACCGATGTATCGAGCCAGTACTGCTATCCTCCCAGACAAGTCTGGTACCAATTTGCTGACCCAGAGGGATGGTAGGCTTGGTGGGCCATGGGTCCAGAGATCGATTCCACGTGTGTGTTGCAGGGCTCCACCTACCACTGCGCCACACACGAGACAAAAGCTTAACATAGCAAAAGGATAAAGAGATTTTGCATCACCTAAAAAATGATCTCAGGCTTCTACCCAAACGTATCAAGTCCTTATTGATCAGTACAGTGTAAGTCGGATTATATATGAATCAAGCATGTAAAAGACACATTCCTTTTATGAACCGCATATGATCCCAGTCGATTATGACTATTGGTAACAAACCTTTTGTGTTGTGGCGTTCTTCAAGCGCTCTAAACTCAATCCCGGATTTCGCTTCAGAAGGTCTTCAATTTCCATCATCACCTGTCAATGACTTGGTTTCGATGTGTCATCACTATTAATAAAACAAGTATGGCCTACTGGTTTTTGTTACATTTTCTTCTTGCACAGATAACCTTCTAAGGATATACTCAACTTGCCTTCTATTCTCGTTACGCCCAACATCCACCGTCAGCAACGAATGGATTTTGCGTAAAATAGTGTTTTTTTTAAAAAATTGTTTTAAAGGAATAGTACTTCGGTTTCCTTCACATTGTTCTTATGGCGAAAGTGGAACAAAAATAACCCGATGACTATTTAACTTTTACTCACAATCTATTAATTTTTTGTCCTAGGGTACTATGTGAAGTACAACCAGAGTGAAGCTGAAATCTGGACGTTTTTTGAGTTTCTTCTGCTTCATCTTCACTGAGTTGTTGAGAGAAAGGCAAAGCATGGACTCGGTGGTGCAGTGTGATAACACGTCAACCCCCGGAAAGGTTTGTCGCGGGTTCGAAGTTCATCTGGGATTCGTGGTAACGAAAATATCTCATCACAATTGTGATTTTACCACACGTACTCATTTTCCTTCTAGATATACCGTGAACAGATCTAAATGCGATGACTTTACAAGCTGAGAGACAGTTGAAACGAAGGACGCGAATAGTGTGGTGGTGAATGCGTTAACCTCCGGAAAGAGTACTAGCACGTTCGTTCCCCACCGCAAACACATGCGATCCAGAGTTTTGCAAATATCTCTACACTCTTGTGGTTCTTTCACAAATAATACCCTGGCGTGAAAATTTGTAAAACTGCAGTAAATAAAAAAGTCAAAATCGTGATTGCTTAGTTTGTAAGATCTTGAGTTGATTTGTATACCTGGGCTCGGCATTTTTCACGTGTTTCCTGAGTTGTGCTGGGTACGAACAGCTCAGAAACTTCATCTACATTTCTCGGATTTAGCAGCTCTGGACTGAATTCAATTGTAAAGTGGTTTTTTTTGTTGCATGAAAAGTAACGAAAGAAAATGAAATACTTCGATGTTTTTCTTCAATAAGCAGACACGATACTGAATGCAGTATTTGGAGGAATCTCTTTGGAGGAGAATAGTGGGCTCTGAAGAAGGCGAAACCGCCGAAACATCAGCTATTGCATCCTAATAAATCGTATAATAACAACCTCGTGTCTACTTATTGAAGAAAAACATCGAACTATCAATCATTGCCGAGGTTAAAAGAAAGTCGGTCATGAAAAAATGGAATAATTAAGAGATCTTTATCAGGCATGCCCTATTACTACTCACATCGTTTCTCTAACCTCTTCGGTTTTCTTCGACTTAGAAATGAGTTCAAGTACTTTTTCGTATTCGATGAACTCTCCTCGAGGAGCCAATTGTTGCAGAAACTTACGCCATGGTGAGGATGGTGAGTGAACCTTAATATCATATACAAATGAGTGTACTATACTATTTCCGAAAGCATTAGTAACAAAAAAATGAAGAGAACTCACACTTGGAACAACCTCTCCAAAGCACTTTATTAGCGAGGGAACGCAGAGATATCTTCTTAGTTCATGGTCGTACAATCTAAACTCTAAGGAGTATCACTGAGCCAGTGAAAAATACCGTGCTGTGGACGTACAGTACCTGCAAGCGTCCAAGATGCTCTGCACCCACTTATCGCTCAGATTGTCAACGGCATTTTGAAGGCCGGCGATATCTAAAAACACTGTAAGAAATACCTCCTCTACAACTATTGAAGGAATTGTGGATATCTAAGCAGTGATGGACTTAACAATGAATTGCAAAGCAACGTAGAAACAGCATTAACGTCGAAGGTTTGGGATTCATTCAGCACTTTTTGTGCCTTCAAACTGTTGGGAATGCCAGGATGTTCGAAAACACGTACCGAACGATTCACTAACGCCTGAAGCTAAATTTGTCACCTCACTTTTTGAAACCGTCTTTATTTGAACTAAATGAGTAATCAGCAGCGGATCGATGTTTTATGCACAAATGATTCCATTGTTTTAATGAATACAATGTTCTAAAGTTATAGAATTATTTTTTCAAAAATGGATAATTATCTATTCAAAGTTATCCGTCCTTTCTGATAACAGCGAAGAAATCTCTTACCCGTTGGTAATGAAGCCGGAATTGTAGCAAGTGAGAGATCGAGCCGGGATATGGGATTAATAGGTGGCAACGGAGGTTTCTTGCGAATAACAAATGCGCGAGCGAAGTCGTCAGGCCTGGAGAGACTGCAAGCGCTCAGAACGTTTCCACGATGACTATGCGCCGTCGAGTGGGTCGGGCCTACTTTTTCGGGCTTAAAATCAAAGGGGTAGTTGCTTTTGAATTTGTTCTTAACCCCGCCGTGTTCAATCGACCAAGATCGTCCAGCTTCCTGAGCAGATCCTTCATCGATGACTTTGTCGAAACTCGCCGTCGCGACTGAGTGAAATTCATTAGCAGATTTTTTAGCAGATGAAGCCCCGATTTTCGGCAGTACGGGCAAAGAGCCCAGCGTTGGCAGATTGTTGCTCGTCTGAGCAGCGATGATTCGTCGGATGTCCGCTGGTAGCTCATTATTCATAAGGAGGCATTTGAGGTGAGAGTAGCGGTTCAAAGGCAAAATTCATCGAGATAATCGAGTCATAACTGAATATGATAGTTACACAACTGATAGCCATGGCAACAGCCACGCTTTAATCACACTCCTCTACGGCAACCGGAAAGCGCTCCGGCGTTTCTGGGAAATACCTACTTTACAGAGTTACCTCTGTGATTTCTTTTTTGGATGAAGCACCTATCCTCCAAATCATAAAGCATAATACGCAGAAGATCTCCACCACCGAGTTTCTATTAACTTCGGAAATGATCAAATAATTTTTCCTATTTCTGTTGAGCAAACGCGGGTGTTACTTCATTCCTTTATCGCTTTAAAGCTAACGTTTTGGCGGATTTCGCCCTCCTCAGAACCAGGAAGGATCAAGTTGACTACAATCTAGCTAACCAAACACCTCCATTATTAAATAGAGAGTTGCCGAATCAAGATTTCAATCGCGTTGAAAACAAAATCACTTTCTAGTACAACTGCCACCTTCTATAAGTCTTCCAACGAGTATGTCATGTAGAGACCAACTATGCAGAGTTCACATGGAAGCGTAATGTGCTTCTCACACTAAAATAATGGTCTTAAATACTGTGCGACATTACGCTTGATTACGAGGCCTTCCGCCTTGCGGTTCATTTGCGGATTCTTAAAATTTATCCAGAATGCCTGAAGAATTTTGCGCGCTGTTGTTCCCAATTTCCGTGCAAGGATCGTAACTTCTGCTTCAAAATCTTTCCCGTTACATCTCTCTGTTCCATGCATACAAAGTGCAGCTTTTGGTTTCACTTTAAGTTCACGATTTGGGTGTTTATTTACAAGGGTACATCCATTTCGCCAATCTTGCCGTCCCCGCACGCTCTACAAGTAAACCGCATCCGAACTCATGCAGCCGCAGGCTCCATCGTTAGGGCGCATTATACAATTTTTCTTTATGCATAGACCTTCATATACGCGGTCGCGAAGGAGCTGGCATCTTAGAGTGCTCAGTATTTCGATTACTGTTACCGAATTCTCTAGACAGCTCCATCTTAAGCAACGTCGTGCAGCTGCATTTATTTCGTTTGAAATAAAGGGGAAGATAAACGAGACCTTATTATCGCTAGAGTTATCGTTTGGAGGCTTGGGCTTTCCCGTACACCTATCCTGAGCTACAGTTTCGTAGCCGTTAGAAATGGCTATTTGCCGCGTCAAGTTCCGGGACTACTCTCTCCACTCTCTTTCTGTGCACACGCTGGTTGCTGTTCGAAATATGTTTCTTAAAGAGCCATATTTGTGTGTGAGGGGTGAGAGGAAAGGTAATGAACGAGTATGTTTTTCCTATTTAGCCTTCCTTACAATTTCGTAATGTAGCCGTTTTTGGATAGGTTAATTTGAACATTAGGAAATAGAAGCCAGTTTTCTTTCGGTTTCTGTCGGAGAAATTGCACTTTGAATGCTCATTCTATAACACAAAACATTTGTCCATTTTCCCTTGTGTTGAACAAATGACAAAGCAGTCATCTATTACTGGTGTCTTCAACCTAGACGTAAACGCACTGGCAAGGCTTGGTGTCAGTCTTTGTCCTATTTCCAACGCTCTCGTATGAGCGTAATACTTGCTGGACCATCGGAAGATTGAACAGCCTAGACACTTCTTGAAGAGTGTCGTCAACTGCCATATCGTGAAGCATGTTTGAAATAACGCAAAAGCAACTTGAAGACATTTCGCTTTATCGCGCAACAAATGAAAGGAAATTCAAAGCTTAACATCGAAAAGTGGTCAACGAATGGGTCAAAGTGGCAAGCGCAGCAGGTTTAACACCACTAGATGTTTCGCATCTTACGATTGAAGTGGCAACATGTTCGGTCTTATACTTGCTTATCAAAACTCATAATTTTGTATTCTCTAGTGACCTTACGTCTACCGACCCCTGAACCTTTTAAGTTAGACCCGCCATGAGTTGTGTAGAGAGACCCATCGATAGAAGAGCTTGGTTTATAATCTGAATTCTCATCCATTTGCTGAAAAACACACCATCCCACCATACTAGTACTCAAGAGTTGTTGGATCCACTGCGTAATGCGCATCATAACAGTGCGTGTATGATGGAGTCCCTTGACAATTACCGTCCTCCATACTAATGTGTCGAATGACTCCGCAATGCAAGTCATCCGCGAGCTTCTTGTACAACACGGAAGTGTAATAAATATGTATAACTTCTCGACTCAGCAGCTCATAGTCTTCCTAAAGGTGTGCCTAAACTGCTCGATCTTCTGATGGTCCGGAAATATTACGCACAAATTAGAGGGTTGGCAATGGGGACAACAACTGGCACCAACTGTTGCCATTACATTTGAGTCAATAGTAGAGGCACCAGTAATCGATCTAGAGGCAGTGCTCTATTCTAGGTATACAGATGATTATCTTGTCATCTGCTCCACACAAGAGAGAATGGAGAAATCTATTGAGTTATTGTCAAGTATTCACCGGAGGAAAACCGAAAAAAAACTAGCTTCCATTTCTGAACGCTCAAATTCGCCTATCGGAAAAGGGGTACATTACAAAATGGTACCGAAAGCGAAGGGCGCGTTTGGCAAAGTGGTCGTAGACGTCCTGCAACACACACGTGAATCCATCCCTTCGCCCATGGTCCATCAAGCCTTCCATCGCTCTGTGGTCGGTAAACTGGTACCAGACTTCTGGAAAGATAGCAGCACTGGCTCGGCATTTCGAATGGCTACGAAACTGTATCTCCTTGGGATAGACGCGGAGGAAAAGCCACTCCTCGAAGTAATAATTTTAGCGAAAAACAAGGTCACCTCCTCTTTCCCTTTATTTAGAACGAAGTTAGTTCAACTATAAAACGTTGTTTGAGAAGGGCCGGCCTAGATAATTCAGTAAGAATGAGAGAAATACCACCAAACACTTTAAGACGTCAGCTAGTTTGCAACCGCCTATTTGACTGTCTGTGAAGCATGATAAACTGCATAATTTGATCTAACGGTAGAGACGATGATTGCATGAGTTCGGGTACAGTTTATCTGATCTCTTGTAGAGCGTGCGGGGACGAATACGTTGGCGAAACGGGTAGACCGCTCTGCTCCGCTTAAAAGAACACTTAGTAGGTAAATCTAAATTAAAACCAAACACTCCACTAGGCACACAGAGCAGAGAAACGTAACGGAAAAGATTCTGAAATAGAAGTCACAATCCTTGCACAGGAATCAAGGACATCAGCGCGTAAAACTGTTGAAGCGTCTTGGATTACCAAAAATGACCTCAATGAGGAGTGTCTTGTTATCACGCGTGACCTGGCGCCATACCTCAGGCCGATTCAATGACCTGACATAGGCACAGTCCACGCCCATGTATTACTCTGTGCGGCTGTTATCCACCAACTAACTTAAATACTTACAACAAATAAACGGTTGGTGTTTAAATGAAGATGTTTCTTATGCGAATACAAATTTATTTACAATGTTTAACGTTTTGTTTTCTGCCTTCTATAATTTTCATGGCAGGTTACTAAGCGAAATACAACCACAACGTTGCTGAGATATTTGCAAAACTCTGGACCGCAGGTGTCTATGGTGGGGAACGAACGCGCTATTATCCTTTCCGGGGAGTAACGCGTTCACCACCACACCATGCGGGTCCTTTGTTTCGCACGTCTCTCAGCTATTTCTATCGATCTTTTTGCCACAGCAATCACCCGTCAGCGGGGTTGATCTGGGGAGCTCAAATCGGCATAGAACCCAGTTAAGCTATGGCTGTAGTTGAAATCACAATGTTTAACGTTTTGTTTTCTGCCTTCTATAATTTTCATGGCAGGTTACTAAGCGAAATACAACCACAACGTTGCTGAGATATTTGCAAAACTCTGGACCGCAGGTGTCTATGGTGGGGAACGAACGCGCTATTATCCTTTCCGGGGAGTAACGCGTTCACCACCACACCATGCGGGTCCTTTGTTTCGCACGTCTCTCAAATTTATTTGTTAAGTTTTATCTGCTAGGGTTATGAAAGTGTTTGGTTGAGTAGATCGCATCTCAATTAAGCCTTTCCAGACTCTGAAGAAGGCGAAACCGCCCAAACGTCAGCTATTGTATCCTAATAAATTGAATAATAACAACCTCGTGTCTGCTTATTGAAGGAAAACATCGAGTTAGCACAGAAGCCTTGAGGGATAAATGGAATTGCCCACCTACCACAAGAATGAAACTTTTCGAATTTTCTAGGGGACAATTTCTAAAAATTTTGAAAAAAAAGAGTGATGATGATTCTGCGACAGTTGCACAAACGCAGTGTGGCTTCAACATGCGCAGCAACAAATTTCATTTAATTTTACTTGCCTGAGACAAGATGTTTAGAACATGGTTTTAGAATACTGCAGTAGATATTTCACAGCTCACAGCTGTGCGACTCAACTATAATCTCTCTTCTCCTTTCTCTTTTAACACTTAGGGACCGACATGAGCTCATTTCCACTCAAACGATGCGAAAGCAAGCGTCGCTTTCAACTTAATTACAACTTTAAAGTGAATTTTACTAATCGTAATAGAAAGCGTTAAAATCTATGGGTTCTCAGCACTGATATGCAAGATCTATTATCCTAACAAGACGAAATTCTGATTTTTTGAAGCTGACGAAACGTGTTCTTTGCAACCGCTATAATGCTGAGATATTTGCAAAGCTCCAGACCGCAGGTGTCTGCGATGGGGAACGAACGCGCTATTACCCTTTCCGGGTACATTCTATACATTTCTTTTCACACAGAATCGTATTTTAAAAGGAAAGCAATTGTGAATGACTTGTATTTTGTTCATCAGAAGAATTTTGTCTGAAATTCTAGAAATCTAACTTTCACCTCAACTTCTTTCAGAATTCTTGATTTTAAATAACCTTAAACTAGGTCGAGTAACAGTTTTAAAAAGTC
>UYYA01004097.1:6054-169780 GCA_900624975.1 Angiostrongylus costaricensis | reverse complement strand
GGTTTTGCTTACCACGCAAACCAACAGAAAACCTTGGAATCCATTGAATTTTCTTCCATCAAGTTTTATATGTTGGTCTCGTGATGTAGCGGTTAGCACTCAGGACTCTGAATCCTGCGACGGGAGTTCAAATCTCCCCGGGACCTGCGGTTTTGCTTACCACGCANGAAACGTCAGCAATTGTGTTCTAATAAATTCTATATTAACAACCTCGTGTCTGCTTATTGATGAAAAACATTGAATTATCAATTAATGCCGAGGTTAACAGAAAGTCGGTCATGGGAATTACTATATTAAGTTTGCTCTAGAGAAGCTGAAAGAAAACCGGCTTCCGTTTTCCAAAGTTTAAATCAACCTGTTCAAAAGCGCCTCAACCACGAAATAGTGCTGAAAATCAAGTAACGAAAATATGCTGGCTCACTATCTCTCCTCTCACTGCTCACACATAAAAAGCGCTCTTTTGAAAAACATTTCCCGAACAATCTTAACCCTTTTATTTACTGCCTTTTCTTTTAATCCCAGGGTATGTTGCGAAATATAACTCGTATATAATGCTGAGATATTTGCAAAACTCCAGACCGCACATGTATGCGGTGAGGAACGAACGCGCGCTATTGTCCATACCGGGTAGTAGCGCACTTCACCACCACACCATCCGGGTCCCTCTTTTTGCCTGTCTCTCAGCTAGTTCTATTGATCTTTTTGCCATCAGCAATCACCCGTCAACGGGGTTGACCTGGGGAGTCCAAATCGGCATTGAACCCATTTAAGCTGAGGCTTAGTTATAATCACAATCTTAACCCTTTTATTTACTGCCTTCTTCCTTTTCCCACCGCATACACCTGCGGTCCGGAGTTTTGCAAATATCTCAGCATTATATACGAGCTATTTTTCGAACAGCCGAACAGCACATTCCTCAACCATGTAATGCTCTGTGTGACTGGTGTCCGCCAAGTAACAGAGAGGCTTTCAAAGAACAAAACGGTGAGTGCTTGAGAAAGGCTGTTTATTATGCGAATGAAAAGTTATGTGCAAGTCTTATCTACTGGGAATACGAAAATATCTTGACTGAGTGAGTTGCACATCTTTTTGACTCTTCCAGTACTCTGAATAAGACGAAACCGCCGAAGCGTCAGTTATTGTGAATGAATAAATGCTGTAATAACAACCTCATATTTACTCATGAAGAAGCAATGAATTATTGATTAATTCCGAGGTTAGAAGAAAGTCGGCCTTGGGATTTTCAGGATAATTGTCAGGGTTCGTTATTTGACGTGTCACAGCTCTGCTTGTCATCCAAACGCATCATTCACACATTTTTTTATACTGTGATATTTTAGGTGGTTATTTGTCTTCGAAGTTCATAAGTACAACAGTAAGTCAAAAGAACGTCACAGGCAAAATATTATTAATTATCATTCTTTGTTTTCTGTAAATTATTTCCTGGCGAAATCACAATATATGGCTTTTATCTAATTCCCTTTATTTTGTCACGGGAGGGTATTATGTGAAATACAACCACAATAATGCTGAGATATTTTCAAAACTTGGACCCCACGCCAGGTCGAACCGCGACTACGCTTTCTGGGGGGTAACGAATGACCCACGGCACCACTGACTCCATAGTCTGCATTTCTCTCAGCCAGTCTTTTTATCCTAACGGTGCCATCAGGTATCAGACGTCAACTGGTATGATCTGGTGAGCAATAATCAGCAATAGACCCAGTTAAGCTGAGACTATAGTCGAAATCACAACGTGTAACTTTTATCTATTGATTCGTGCGCAGGTGATTGCTGATGGCACCGTTAACCGGCTGAGAGAAAAGAAGCACTAAGGCATCACTGGATACCGTGCGTAACACATGAGCCTTGGAAAGGGTATCGGCGGTTCGACCTCGCCTGGAGTCCAAGTTTTGTAAACATGTCAGCATTATAGTGATTGCATTTGCTGAAGAATTTACTAAAATTTTTATTTGCTTGAGCAGCTGTATCGTTCCACTCCATTGTGAATCGGGAAAATTCTGTTAGAACGAAAAAATTTCCTGATCTCGGTTTCTGTTTCCTAATAAACTTCTTGTATGAAACCTTTTGTTTGGCTTCATGAACAGCATTGAGTTCACTGTTTGCTGGAGGGTGCATGTTGATCTATTTTTACTCTAATATGTATATATCCTAGCCAGAGACGCAGTTCTTTCATCCCAATTTCTACATTGCAACCTTCCATTTTCCTTACTTTCTTCCAAATTGCCTTCTTTACTAGGTGGGATTTTGGGAATTCTCCTTTGAGAACGAGAAAACCCTCACTGAGTATTTTTGGTTCATTTTTGCGCACCGTGTAGGATTCGGAAGCTTATAGTGTACTGTTAGCGGAATGGACCCATCAATTAGGTTGTTTGTCATTTATTTACCGAGCTGCGGACTTCTTAAAACAATTTTTGGTGATGGAGAACTGTTGGATTTGATATATTCGGAGTGATTTCTACCACAATTTGCAGCCAAACGTTCGTTTTCTTTCTTAGGAATCCGAAACTTTCCGAACAGCATAGTGATTTCGTGCTCTTCCGGAAGAGCTACTCATAACGTCTAACTTGGAAATTAGTATGGACCTTATTTAGGAGATGACAGGAGGAAAGGACCATCTACAATTGGTGATTTAGTACACACGTTTCATTCATTGAAATGTTCCAGTGAATTCCCTTGGCTTTGAGCCATTAACCAATCTAGTCAAGATTTTTTTACTAAGGAGACCTGAACATACGAAAAAAGGTGATCTCTCTGCTAAAGCATTTGTATCACCTGTAATCCAAATGTTCTTCAACCGGTGTGAGCGGACGTCAACAATGCCTCCATTCGTCCCTCTCTGTCACTTACTATACTGACCCAGTATATTCTACTTATTCTAAGTGCATGAAGAGCATTTAATTTTTCTCTATAATCTGTGCGAAAGCACCTTGCAATTGCATTGGTTTTCTTCACATTTCCTCTCTTGAAACTAGTTGGGTTCTGGGTCGATAATGGCTGTTGTCCATCGCTTGTCACTAAATCACATCATACGTGTCTGGCTGACCTAAACGAAAAGGCAAACGGCATTCACGATGCCGTAAAAACATTGTCGCTCCTCGACTTAAACTTTCTTTCCCCGTCTTATGGTTTTGTAATCAGAGTCAAACTGTAAAGCTTCAAGCGTCATCCTATCTATTTTCGTGGTCTACCATCCTTCGTACTTGTGCGTGTTCATTTTTCCTTTCTCCTCATTTATTGTTTCCCACTCCAAACTGGTCTCAACAATTCTTTTCGGTTCCAAAGGGTTTTTCGGTAATAAGTGGCTTTTCGTGATTCTGGAGGCAGATACGATTGACAGAGTGACAAATGGTGGGATTTCCTGCTATTTCCGAGGTGCTTAACATCTAATCTCAATAATTCTTTGCACCCTATTGTTCTGTCTGCCAGTCAATATGGGAGTTAGTAATGGATACCCAGATGGATAAGTAAGTAAAGGACTTAGGTGCATAAGTAAATCAGGATAAATCGAAGTCATGCACTCCATGGAATTTCGAAAGTGGTTGTTGTAAAAATAATAGAAGGGAATGTTTGGGTTATTTATGCTTATAAATGAAATCGTTTGAATGAGGATNGGAGGCAGATACGATTGACAGAGTGACAAATGGTGGGATTTCCTGCTATTTCCGAGGTGCTTAACATCTAATCTCAATAATTCTTTGCACCCTATTGCTCTGTCTGCCAGTCAATATGGGAGCTAGTAATGGATACCCAGATGGATAAGTAAGTGAAGGACTTAGGTGCATAAGTAAATCAGGATAAATTGAAGTCACGCACTCCATGGAATTTCGAAAGTGGTTGTTGTAAAAATAATAGAAGGGAATGTTTGGGTTATTTATGCTTATAAATGAAATCGTTTGAATGAGGATAATCCTGCTAAAACGACATTAACTAGATTTTATCCATTCGGTTTATCTTTTTGGACGGAGAGTAACCAGTTAGTTGCGAAGCGATGTCGGGTGAACACGGGCGTACAGATGCTGTGTTGAGCCTAACTGGTAGTCGACCATGTGATCGGTCTACGAAATACTGCGTTGTCTGGTTCTACTATAGTGGATTCATTTAGACAATGTACGACTGCAAATATTTGCATTAGTATAGATGTGCTGCAAATGGAAGATCGAGTTCAGCAACGTGTCAACAATTATACGAAAGGCTTTTAGAGGTAACCAACAAAAACATAAGGCCCTATTTGTAATTTTGGACAAACCCTCGAGTTTAAGCNTGAACACGGGCGTACAGATGCTGTGTTGAGCCTAACTGGTAGTCGACCATGTGATCGGTCTACGAAATACAGCGTTGTCTGGTTCTACTATAGTGGATTCATTCAGACAATGTACGACTGCAAATATTTGCATTAGTATAGATGTGCTGCAAATGGAAGATCGAGTTCAGCAACGTGCCAACAATTATACGAAAGGCTTTTAGAGGTAACCAACAAAAACATAAAGCCCTATTTGTAATTTTGGACAAACCCTCGAGTTTAAGCGAAATACAACCACAACGTTGCTGAGATATTTGCAAAACTCTGGACAGCAGGTGTCTATGGTGGGGAACGAACGCGCTATTGTCCTTTCCGGGGAGTAACGCATTCACCACCACACCATGCGGGTCCTCCGTTTCGCCTGTCTCTCAGCTATTTCTATCGATCTTTGCCACAGCAATCACCCGTCAGCGGGATTATCTACCCTGCCGCGAAATTATAGTAGGCAGAAAATAAAAGGTATAACCTCGAGTTTAAGTTCAGTGAAAGGGCGCGTGTGGCGCAGTGGTCGGAGGCGCTCTGGAACACACACGTGGGATCGATCTCTGCGCCCACAGTCTACCAAGTCTTCCAGAGTCGGCAAATTGGTACTAGACTTGTCTGGGAGGGTAGCAGGACTGGATCGGTACATCAGCGGGCCACTGCGAGTCATTGTAAAGGCCAGATATATGTATTCAATCGCTTTCAAACGATGCTTAATGAAGTGGAGTGCATGGCGCATCCCTTAGGGATTGATCAACCCTTAGAGCTTTATCCTTTATCCCCTGGTGACAACGAAATCCGCCAAGCTATGAAAGAAAGCAAGAGCAGGGTGTAACAATGACTGAAATTCTTACACTTCATTGTACTATGACACTGCGAACTTGCATGAAGAATTTCATGTAAATGTAAGAGTCACTGAAATGAGAAAGGATCGCACACGACATTTCGTTCCTTAAGCATTGGTATTGCTCTTCCTTTTTCGGTGTTTCCATCAGGAAGCCTAGCTAAGAGTAAACCAATACCAGGATCCACCACCGTCTTGGTATCAAAGTGGCATGGTGGTAAAAATTTCCCTCTTATCCACAAGGACTGCCACTGCTTGTCGGGACCTGGAGCAGACTTTGGCCAGGCTGTCCTCCGGATTCCAGGGAACCACGATAACTTAACCAGCAAATCTCCGAAAAATGGTGATTATGCTGGGGCCCGCACAACTAGTGGTGACGGGCAGTTCAAGTATCAGTATCAAGTATCAAGTATTGCTCTTACTTGAAATCTCCAGCAAATGAAAGAGTAGGTAAAGAAGTGGAATTTTTTTAGTCATGAACCTGGACCAGTTCAAAAAGAATAATACAGATGCCACGCCTTCGTTAGGTAAAATGTCCATATTCTGTCTTGACGCTGATTTTCATCGTCTCCACTTTAAACTTTAGGTTCTCTTTTTCTTTTCCTTAGTTTCCTTTTTTCCTTTTTTATTGTGTTTCTTGTGTAACCTTTTTTATATGACATGTCATCACATCTACTATGTATATCCCACCACTTTTCACGATGGATTCATTTTCCTCGCGTTCATCGCCCAGAAATTTCTTTCTTCCTGTGTTGTTTCGGCTGCTGCTTGAGGACTTCGTGTTTTCTATGAATGCCGTAGAATGTGGTGAAGTCGATACTCTTTACAACAATGAAGATCGTGTAGCTATGGCGTTCCCTCGTGGATCTGACGACAGCGTTGGCCAGGGTGTCGAACCAGCACTTAGCTTCCTGATCGGCTGCATCACAAACCCTGCACAACCACTCCTCCTCTTCTTGAGTAACTGAAAAGAGCTATCGTTTGTTAGGTGTGTAATCCTCAGCTCTGAGTGATAGGTGAGAAGTAATGCAATGTTCCAAGCTTCAAGTTTATTGATTATTGGTCGTCAAGGTCATAACAAAGGTATGACCCATTTTGTCAACGTGTTCTAAGGCTAGACATTCAATCCACGTAAATATATGGATCTCTGCACCAACTAAAGTCACCGAAGGTCTTTTTAACTGCTTATTGAATGTTGTCCCGCAAATTAATTTGTCCAGTTGCTCGAAGAAGTGGTAATCCACTAGTGAAGTGGGCATTGGCTGAACCGGACCTGAGAAAGTTCCGCACTTATCAGCTTTTAGAATATGGCGGCTTTAGTTGCGCTAGAATTAGTCTCTTTCGATCGATCAGTGCTGGTTAGAGATGTAGCACTTCTTGGCAGATTTTAAAATATTTTCTTGACAACACTTCTCTACCGTAGTGATTTTCCAAGATCNGTGTAATCCTCAGCTCTGAGTGATAGGTGAGAAGTAATGCAATGTTCCAAGCTTCAAGTTTATTGATTATTGGTCGTCAAGGTCATAACAAAGGTATAACCCATTACAACATCTACATTTTGTCAACGTGTTCTAAGGCTAGACATTCAATCCACGTAAATATATGGATCTCTGCACCAACTAAAGTCAGCGAAGGTCTTTTTAACTGCATATTGAATGTTGTCCCGCAAATTAATTTGTCCAGTTGCTCGAAGAAGTGGTAATCCACTAGTGAAGTGGGCATTGGCTGAACCGGACCTGAGAAAGTTCCGCACTTATCAGCTTGTAGAATATGGCGGCTTTCGTTGCGCTAGAATTAGTCTCTTTCGATCGATCAGTGCTGGTTAGAGATGTAGCACTTCTTGGCAGATTTTAAANTATTTTCTTGACAACACTTCTCTACCGTAGTGATTTTCCAAGATCGGAAAAGAAAAGGGAAATCATATTTCTGGCGAAGCAAGCGCGGATGCAGAAAAACTAGCCGAATAAATCCTTTGCCAACCTCGTGTTAGCTTAATAATTCGGAAAACTATTAACTATTCATGTCTAGGTTTAACGAAAGTTGGTTCTTGAGATATTGCCCAGCCACTTACTGGCTATGAAATACCGAATGCTACCAGGACACATCGCCTACACAAAGTACATCATGTTGGAGGCGGCAATCGATCGATATCCGTCCTCTACAAAGGACACCGCCGAGTGAAGCTCCACGTGTGAGGGTGGTCTTTCCGCCGGATTCAACTCAATGCGATAACGAACACCCATCTCGAAGATCAGGCGCCTATCGACTCGCATCAGTGGAACTCTGAAGGAAGCAAAGGCGCCGAAACGTCGGCGGAATAAATCTTATTACCAAATTTGTGTTAGTTTAGTAACCCAGGAAACCACTGACCATACTTCCATCAGCTACAAAGGGGCTGTTCTGATGAAAATTTAGGTTAATGAAATGTTTCCAGAGCTTTCTGCTTGTAGAACCTTATGTATAAGGTCGTCCATTGTCGTACAAAATCCTTGTTTTTTCGTAAAGTACTGAAGCAGATATTTTTTCTTGGGCAAAAGAAAAGTAGAACAGATTTCATAACAACGGTTTCTTTCATTCCCGTTTAACCCTATCGATCTGTCGGGGTTCTTCGGATTTTTGAGATGGGTTCAGGAGCGCCGTAATTGTGGTTTTCGCTACATTTAGCTCGAGGAAAGTTTCGAGCCGTTTTGCTTGAATCTGATCCACTTAATGCCTATAAGTGGTGGTCGTAGATAGAACCAGGCCGTGTTCATGACATTCCAATACGAAACTTTTGAATAGCACCAGTTTTTTTTTACAAAAAAACATGAAAAAAAAAGTTTTAGAAAACGTAGACCTAGAAAGAAGTGAAACCAAAGCCATTAAGGATAACAATAGATTGAAAATTATACTGTCTCAAATAATATGCAATATTTTTCAGGCTACAAAATTTTTTCCTTCTCAGTAACCTCAGTGATTTTCGACAATTTCTGGTCTATTATAATCCCATCATCAGAGACGTATTCAGATTATAAGAGAAAGGAAGATAGAAGAGAAAATCCTTACAGCATCCAGGCCCTGTTGGTACTGACAGCATTTCCATATAGCTACTCTAGCATTCGTTCCAAAGCGCTAGCCATTCAACCGTATCACCGATCACTGGGTTGCTTAAGAATTCGAAGAAATCCTTTGTTGCGTAGAGGTTAGAGGTGCGCTTCAATATACACCCGGTCCTAGGTTTGATCCTACGCCCAAGGTCAATTGCGCACCTATCCATCAGTGGTCGTCGCCAAGTTTCTACTAGACTTGTCTATGAGGATATGAACACTGACTTTAGCAGACCTCACAAGACATTGTGAAGCTCAAATATGTGCTCAATCACCTTAAAGATGCTGAGTGGAGTCGAAGGCATGGCTCATCCCTCAAGGATAGATCATCGCCGAATAATTTCTTCTTGGATTTTATCTCGTTCTTTATCTCAAAAAGTTCAAAATGAGGGAGTGAAGCTGGTTCAAGAAGCAAGGGCACTAAACGATTATAATTTAATAGGATCATTTCTCATTGCTTGCAGAGGAATATGGGGTTGGTATAATCAACGACGTCGAGAACAACAGATGAAGATTGTTCTCCACTTATCGTAAGCACCAAGAAATTTGATTCTACAAAAGCTGTTGAGCGCGCGCTGCTCAGACTTGACTCAATGGGCAATTGACGGCCGAACTTGTCAAGCCATAGAAAAAGCGGTAATAACGGAAGTTATAACAACAGGAAATTTGTCAAGTTTAACTAAGTTGCGATTCTATCTTGTAAAGTTCTGCACGTTGTCGTTAAGAATGGAACTATTATTGAGTGGTAGACACAGGCTATAATAGACCGCTACACTTCGCTAAAAATAGAACGAAGAACTGGAATTCGGTTCAGATAGAAACTATTTAGGGAATAGCTACCATATAGTTCCTATCGTTCAATAGAATGAAGCGCCTTACGAACGCCCAGATAACAAAGTACTATGTTAGCTACACTACTATTTCCAGAGCAGATAGTGGGTCATGGGGTTTTCACTATCATTCCGATTGGGAACGGTGACACGTAGAAACACCAATGGTTCATACTGTATTACGTAGTGTTCTACTGTGCACTGTGTAGACTTATATTATTTATATAAAACTCGATGTTTGCTTTTTTTTCTCTGCAATAATCACATTTTCTCCACAGCGATCGATATTCTTCCAAGTCGTCGTTTCAGTTTTTCTTGGCTGTTATTCACCTCGTGCTCTGACCAAGCACATTTCATCTTATTTCTCATCTCATTTGCTTTTACTGACTGATACCTCGCCATTCAGATTGTTCGTCATTTGGTGTTGTGTCGTTTCCTCAGACGTCGCTNCAGATAACAAAGTACTATGTTAGCTACACTACTATTTCCAGAGCAGATAATGGGTCATGGGGTCTTCACTATCATTCCGATTGGGAACGGTGACACGTAGAAACACCAATGGTTCATACTGTATTACGTAGTGTTCTACTGTGCATGCGGTAGACTTATATTATTTATATAAAACTCGATGTTTGCTTTTTTTTTTCTCTTCAATAATCACATTTTCTCCACAGCGATCGATATTCTTCCAAGTCGTCGTTTCAGTTTTTCTTGGCTGTTATTCACCTCGTGCTCTGACCAAGCACATTTCACCTTATTTCTCATCTCATTTGCTTTTACTGACTGATACCTCGCCATTCAGATTGTTCGTCATTTGGTGTTGTGTCGTTTCCTCAGACGTCGCTGCTTTGTCGGTCATCTGCCGCCAGCAATGATCCAGGCGAAATCGCTGACGGCGAACTCAGGTGAGCAATTTGTAATCATGAGTCTTCATTCCTACGGAAGACGCCCTATCGATTGGATCCGTT
The DNA here is from genome assembly GCA_900624975.1 of Angiostrongylus costaricensis. NCBI lineage: Eukaryota > Metazoa > Nematoda > Chromadorea > Rhabditida > Metastrongylidae > Angiostrongylus > Angiostrongylus costaricensis. The sequence continues at coordinate 159,746 of UYYA01004097.1, read as the reverse complement.
TTCTAAATCAAGACGTATATTCATTCGTTCCGCATTCTAAAGCACTCACAGTAAAGACTGGGAGTCTGACTCGGCCTAAAATGTCCTATCTCTGCCACTTTTTTTGTGTTAGAATCGTTTGTGACTTTTACCTCATTTGCAGTTTTGCACACTACCTCCTTACTAGTTTTTTCGTTTCTAAAGGCACTTTGCGTCCCCATCAATCGTTTGCCGAATTCCTTCTTTCCTGCGACTCCTGAGTTTTTCACTTTTACTTTTGCCATTCACTTATTTTCCTTCCTTTAGTCGAATATCATTTCACCTCACTATTTGATCTTTTCTTCATGGCTGTAACAATGAGTTCAGTTGTTCTCAGCTTATCAGATATTTTTTCTTTTGAACAGATTCCATTTGATGAGAGTATCAATGAAATTTCAGCAGTCCCTTGAAGAGCAGTGGTCTTTTTGAAGACTGTAGAAATCTTAAGAAAGCGTTGATCATAAGAAATAGGCGGGTTTCGTCACGAAAGATTTCCTCTTGTCCTTTTCTCGTTACTAATGTCAGCGCGTTCGTTTTTCCGAACCATATGAACTTATTACACTAGCATAATTCTCACTTCTCTTTAATTCTCATAGACAACGGAAGTTTTCGCCACTTTGCCCATGGTTCCTGGCTATCGTTGAGACCAGGTGTTGTTCTCCCCGGATTTCTTGATAGCTTCATGAATGAGTCAGACCATATGGCAAAATCTCATGCGAGATTCTCGATGCCGTTAATCATCTAGGTAATGCACATAGAACCTTCTATTCCCACTAAACCGGTTTGCCGGCTTCCTAAGAATGGTGTTTTTGGGTGTTGAACTGGAACGTGTAAAGCTCGTACTCCACCAGGGTCAGCTAAGTTGAGAAGGAGCTCGATGTATAGGTTAAACTAAAGAATTCTTATTTGATGTAAAATGGTCTTGTATCGCCTCTCTAAAAAATCATCGAGCTCTTATAGTGATAATTAGCTATATTCATCTGACAACCGAACTGTGGATGAACATACGCCACTGTATAGTCCCATGAGGTACCGATAACTTTTTGCCAAAAAATAATTGAAGAGATGTTAGTCTGTTCGAGTCACTCAGTGATTAACGATCATAGATGATGCGTGTGATAAGATTAGAGAAACTACGGAAATAATCCTCGAGATGACAATGGAGTGAGGCTTTTCTTTTAATGAGACACTGAAAAACGCTGGATTGATTTTGTACTTAGTATTTGTTGTTTCTGCTATGGATGAAATTACCATTGCTCATATCACCGTAAGAGTAAGAAGAAAAATGGCTGAGAGAAAGACAAAGTAAAAACCTCGACTGGTGTAATGGATAACACATGACCCCGCAGAAAAGGTAATCGCGGGTTCGAAGCGCAACTGAGATTCGTAGTATTGCTGATACTGCAGCATCCTTGTGGTAATATTTCAAAAAATATTCTGCTATGAGAGCAAGTGTGGTATGAGAGCGAGTGGTCACAGGCGCCCTGTAAAACACGCGGGATCGATTCCCACGCCCTAGGCTCACCAAGCCTTCAATTCCTTTGGGATCGGCAAATTGGTACCAGACTTGGCTGGGAGATAGCAGTACGGGCTCGATACACTGGTAGGCCACTGCGAGTTATTGGAAAGGTCAGATATGCATTCATTCGTCTCTAACAATNAAAAATATTCTGCTATGAGAGCAAGTGTGGTATGAGAGCGAGTGGTCACAGGCGCCCTGTAAAACACGCGGGATCGATTCCCACGCCCTAGGCTCACCAAGCCTTCAATCCCTTTGGGATCGGCAAATTGGTACCAGACTTAGCTGGGAGATAGCAGTACGGGCTCGATACACTGGTAGGCCACCGCGAGTTATTGGAAAGGTCAGATATGCATTCATTCGTCTCTAACAATGCTTAGTGAAGTCGAATGCATGGCGCATCCCTCAGTTCATTAACGCCTAAGGCTTTATCCTTCTTATCCTTTATGCTGCCACGAAAAGAGAATAGGCCGAAAATAAAGGTTGAAACGTTGTGATTTCGACTACAGTTTCAACTTAACTGGGTTCATTGCTGATTTGTTCTTTACAGGTTGTTCCCGTTGAAGCGTGATTGCTGATAGCATAGCTAGTGCAAAGAAATGGCTGTGTGAAAGGAAAAGCAAGGATCTCGGTTGATGCAGTGGATAACAAGTGAGTACCCGGAAGAGGTAATCTCTGGTTCGAATGGCACTTGAGGTTCCGGGGTTTTGCTCATAGTTCAGCATCCTTGTGGTTGTATTTTACATAATGCCACGCCACGATCAGAGATCAAAGACATCGTTATGCACACAAAACTGTCGAACGTATGGTCGAGTAGGCGCGTAAAATGCGTATGAACGACAACCGATGAACAAGAGCCGTTAGTGACTTGATTCCTCGGAATGTCAAACGCACTGCAGGAATGGTCAGAGTTCTTCACGAAGAGCCTAGAATAAAGATATGATGCTCGATGAGTCCCAAGAGCGAGCAGAACTCACAGGGCTACTCTTGCACGCGACAGGGAAAAATGGAAGCGCTCACTGGCGCCCGCTCAAGTAACTCGGCGATCAACGGAACTACAGGTAATACAGGTGACCATGCCATGAAAATGAGTAGGCAGCTAAGAAATGTTAAAAATAGAAACTGTCATTGTTTGAGACCATTTCGATCATGCGTTAGATGAACAAAAATGAATCATCATATGTAAAATGACAAAACCTTTTTAAAAATTCAAAACAAAATCTGACTGAGCAAATACAGAGGAATAACTGCGATGTAATGGTGCGTTACGTTCGAAAAATGTCCAAGGTCTGCCGACCGGCCGCGTTCAGTGTATCACTTCAACCTGGTCCACGCCATCAACCACAACTGTTTTTTGATGTTCACGGAATGATTTCTTCATGGTAGATCCGATGAGACCGAAAAGGTCTACGGGTTTTTCGTTGACTCTACGACGATGACGACGACGATTACGATGGCTTTCGTCCGGCCTCCTGACGATGTTGCTTATAGAATTGTGGTGTGTTATCGATTTGTCCGCCTGGATGCCGCGTGTATTTCCTGAAGGACATGTCCTCATGTCAACTTCACGGTATTCGATTGTCATTCGTTCATTGTTCTCGTATTTTTTAATCGATTAGATTTCCAGAAAAAACCAAGATTTCATACTTGATACTGGTCGATATTGCTGCGAAGGTATTTGCACTGTTTTGAGGGCACTTACAGATTTCCCTCTTCTTTTTTGTCCATGAAAACTTTTTGTGCGAGGAATTTAGCCATGTACTTGAAATTTTTATCGATGGAATGTTTTACTTCAGTCTTATTGATGAGCTGACATGACATTGTTCTATAAAGTTCATTCGGCCATATCCCGTGTTTGCGTGTGTGGTTCAGTGGTCGAAGGTGCTTCGCGACACACCACAGATGAGATCGATCCCCGCGTCCGTGGCTCACCAAGTCTTCAATCCATCCGGGTTCGGCAAGGTAGTACCAGATTTGTCTGGGAGGATAGCAGCACTGGCTCGGTACATCGGTAGGCCACCGTGAGTCACTGTAAAGGCCGGATATGTATTCAATCCCCTTTGGCGATGCTTAATGAAGTCAAATACATGGCGCATCCTTCAGAGATTGACCAACGCCGAGAGCTTTATCCTTTATCTTTTAACCTGGTTTTGCGATCTTTGCGGCAAGATTTTGTAATTTTCAAGATTCATGATTCTCTTTTGTGGGTTCATCTCTACCATAAACTTTGCTCTTGTTTTCTGCACGTAGGTTAGTTTCCGTTTTACGTCATTTTCTCTTCACTTTTCTCAAAAGAAAAATTTCGAATAAATTTAAAGCTGTGGGAGTGGTCTCTTCTATGCGTTTATAAATTTCTGAACTTCGTTAGAACTAGAGCTGTTTAAAAATATCGAGAGTTATGGCGATGTTGAGATATGGGGAAAACTCGGAACCTCAGTTTGGCTTCGAGCCCACAATTACCCTTACCGTGGGCTCATGTATTGTCTAAAGTTAAAAAAATATTGGCAAATATCTTAATAATTAAGTAATTATTCAAATAAAACCGAATGCGGATAACTACAATTACGAGGGGTTTTAAAGTATCTGCAGTTGTTAGGAAACTCATCCTCTCACGAACGTTTCACAAGAATTTTCACAGTTTCTTGCCAAATGGCTTAAAAATAAGCGGCGCGTGTAGCGCAGTAGTAAGAGGCGCCCTGCAATATACATGGATTCGAGTCTGCGCCTAAGCCTCAGCAAACCTTCCATCCCCCCGGGATCGGAAAATAAACTGCTGATCTTGATGAGATCAAAGACTTCTCTGTCTATTACAAGTTATAACCTCCAACCACTATTTTACTTTCCCATTGGAGAACATGATTTTATTCTTTAGGAAATCACCCATATCACCTGTACCTGGGACGCATGTTGTGCAGTGGTTAGAGATGTCATGCAATACAGTTGGAAGTGATCCTATCCTATGCTCCAGGCTCAGACAGCCCTCCATTTCTTCGGAGTCAGCAAGTTGGTACCAGATTTATCTGAGAGGGTGGCAGCACTGACTCGGTACATCGGTAGGCCACTGCGAGTCATTGTAAAGGCCAGATATGCATTCAGTCGCCTCTAACGATGTTTAATGAAGTCGAGTGCATGGTGCATCCCTCAGGGATTGATCAACGTCAAGAGCCTTATCCTTTTTTATCCTCTGTAACTGTGTTAATCAGAAGCTGAGAGCGTGTCCATATATCCAATTCCTATCCATAACGCGAAAACTTCTTGAGGACTTTTGGATAAATACCAAAAATTCTGTAATGAATAGCAGCAAAGTATGCCGAAGGGTTACACAAGATCTGGTTCCGTACCTTTGCATTGATTTTTATGTGGGGTGGTGCAGTCATCAACCATATGCGACTCTGATCAGCTGTTCTTCCCCAGTGTAAGGCACGTAAAAGCGCTGGCTTCCCGAGAAGCTGTTGATCATGTGATTGCCATGTAGATTTTCATCTTTCTGTTTGTGCTATTGAAGCGTTTGGCGTAGTAAATTGCATATCGTTGTAGCTTTCCCGGCTCTGAGGAAGGCGATACTGTTAGCTGCTGTTGTGCTTTATGTGTTTTCTATATCGCTGTACGGTTTTTTTATGCAAGAAAGCAACCATAAGTACGACGTTTTAACGTTTTGTTTTCTGCCTTCTATAATTTTCATGGCAGGTTACTAAGTAAGCGAAATACAACCACAACGTTGCTGAGATATTTGCAAAACTCTGGACCGCAGGTGTCTATGGTGGGGAACGAACGCGCTATTGTCCTTTCCGGGGAGNGAAGCTGTTGATCATGTGATTGCCATGTAGATTTTCATCTTTCTGTTTGTGCTATTGAAGCGTTTGGCGTAGTAAATCGCATATCATTGTAGCCTTCCCGGCTCTGAGGAAGGCGATACTGTTAGCTACTGTTGTGCTTTATGTGTTTTCTATATCGCTGTACGGTTTTTTTTATGCAAGAAAGCAACCATAAGTACGACGTTGGGTTTTGCTATGCCGTGACATTTACTGATAGTTGTGCGAATGAGCAGAAATGTCGAACCATCTCTCAAGTTGGCTGACCCAACTGGGGTATGAACTGCGTTGTAGGTCGTGTTTTAATAGCAAGAAAATCTCGCCTGAAATCTGATTAGGCGGTAAAATGTTATAGTCTAATGTACCTAAGCTGTTATCCTTAATCCGACATCCCCAGACCTCAAACTGATTGTGAGCTTGATGCAGATTGGTTTAGGGTTTGACTGGATGGCAGGGTTTGTTCAAAAATGCATCGATTGTACCGCTTTAGGTGAGAATTATCCATGTTTAAAAAGACTTAATTCAGAGGTTTAACTCAAAATTCAAGCATTTTAAAAAATTACATAATTGTTACCCAAATTATTAGAAGACCAAACAGCTGTTTATCTCACTTGAATTCTTATGCGTAATTGCCAAGCGGTAAAAGACATATTTTTATTGTGAAGCTCCACGTGACATGAGACAGGAGTTTTCTCAAAATGTGATTGGCGGATTTCGATGACTGCTTTAGTGACATTTTGATATTTATGGAAGTCCCGAGATGGTTATGTTGAAAAATAGCTCTCGAGGAAGAGATTTTCGCTCATGTCACCTCAGCTTTAACAATGAACTGCAAGCAGTTACCACTAATTTCGTAAAAGTCACAGTTATTTTTCTACTGAAGTGTAATTTCTCTACTACGTACCATTATTTCTGTTTCCTATACGCTAGCTGCGGCTGTGTGGTCCGCTGTCATACACGAAGCATGCAGCAGCAGTATATCGTCGATTAGGTAATTTAGGAGCGTTTGAGGTCAATGGATTACGAGGATTATAGGGAGAAGAGCGTATTTGGGTCATCGTTACAGAATGTCGCCGCCCTTGTCGACCAAACGTTTTTTGCCACCTTTTCAGTAGGATCCAATAGGATGATTTGCTTGTACTGATGTTTCACAGTGTTCCACACTTTGCTAGACTATCACCTTTGTTACCACCGGACATTACCATTATATATCCACCATCAGCATCGTGTATAAAAGGGCATCACTGAGTGAGGATACCTCATTCGATTCGAGAAGATGGCTCACTGAGGAAGACCTGGCTCGACACGAAGGCGAAGCTGCAACGTCGAGACGAACAACAATCATGGACCATCGACTCGGACCACCGGCTCTGAGGAAGACGAAGACGTCGAAACGTTAGCCGAAAATAAATATATTTATCAACCTCGTGTAAGCTTATCAAGAAAGAATACAGTCCCGAGATGGTTATGTTGAAAAATAGCTCTTGAGGAAGAGATTTTCACTCATGTCACCTCAGCTTTAACAATGAACTGCAAGCAGTTACCACAAATTTCGTAAAAGTCACAGTTATTTTTCCACTGAAGTGTAATTTCTCTACTACGTACCATTATTTCTGTTTCCTATACGCTAGCTGCGGCTGTGTGGTCCGCTGTCATACACGAAGCATGCAGCAGTAGTATATCGTCGATTAGGTAATTTAGGAGCGTTTGAGGTCAATGGACTACGAGGATTATAGGGAGAAGAGCGTATTTGGGTCATCGTTGCAGAATGTCGCCGCCCTTGTCGACTAAACGTTTTTTACCACCTTTTCAGTAAGATCCAATAGGATGATTTGCTTGTACTGATGTTTCACAGTGTTCCACACTTTGCTAGACTATCACCTTTGTTACCACCGGACATTACCATTATATATCCACCATCAGCATCGTGTATAAAAGGGCATCACTGAGTGAGGATACCTCATTCGATTCGAGAAGATGGCTCACTGAGGAAGACCTGGCTCGACACGAAGGCGAAGCTGCAACGTCGAGACGAACAACAATCATGGACCATCGACTCGGACCACCGGCTCTGAGGAAGACGAAGACGTCGAAACGTTAGCCGAAAATAAATATATTTATCAACCTCGTGCAAGCTTATCAAGAAAGAATACATATCACCTTTCTGAAAAAATCGAAGTCTTTCTGATCGTCAGTGACCTTGCATGAAGCTGAACTTCTCCTGTTCAATACTGCTTTTGTTATTTAGGAATCTTGTACTACTTTCATCGCGATGGTAATCGATTGTGATAGTCTATTTTTCTATAGGCTATTCTCTTTTCTATGGGCGCTCTCTATCATAAATGCCATCTAAACTTGTATAGGGCCACCGTCGATGCTGTATATGTTTACCTTTGGTGATATTCATAAACTTAAAGCGTTAAGCTAAGCAAATATTCCACGCGGTGAAACGGTCTAGACTATTTCTGTTGGAGCTTATCCATTGCGTTCTCTTGATATCACTTCAAACTGATGAACGAAACGAAGATTCGTGACATCGCTTTTGATGGGATTTTCTAAACAATTATTTCAAAAGACAATTTCGTTGACGACTGATTGCTGATGGCACTGATCGATAGAAAAAGCTGAGAAACAGACGAAACGAGGAATGACCCGCATGATGTGGTGGTGAACGCGTTAGCTCTGGAAAGAGTAATAACGCGTTCATTCCCCACCGCAGGCACCTGCGGTCCGGAGTTTTACGAATATCTCAACACTATTGTGCTTATTTCAAAGGAGTTGATGTGATGTTATGCTCTTCACTGACGGTACATTCACCTGTTGTTTTTCTAGTCGTCGTCTCTACTTTGAAATATTATGCTTCGTCAGTGAACGAATCTCTGTTTCAAGAAGACGCTCACTTCCGAGCGTGCGTTGCTCGTCGTCGTTGCCTCCTACCGTTCATTTTGTTCCGGTTCTACTTCACAGTAGTCGACAGAAGGAACAACTAAGGATTTCTCTCTCTCTTTCTCGCTTTCTCGCTCGCTGACCTCCTCTATTCCTCTGGCTGCCTCACTGTCTCTATTCATTCCTTTATCATTCATTTGAAAAGGTTCCTTTCATTAATGTAACCGTTGGTTCGGAATTATTGCTCGATAACCAACCTCATTATCCTCTTCATATTTGTTACAAATAAAAATTATTTCTAAAATGTCCTTAGTTGGGTTTTTTGCCTTTAGTTGCGATANCCTCCTCTATTCCTCTTGCTGCCTCACTGTCTCTATTCATTCCTTTATCATTCATTTGAAAAGGTTCCTTTCATTAATGTAACCGTTGGTTCGGAATTATTGCTCGATGAACAACCTCATTATCCTCTTCACATTTGTTACAAATAAAAATTATTTCTAAAATGTCCTTAGTTGGGTTTTTTGCCTTTAGTTGCGATAGGGTTACGTAGTCAGTGTTTGTAGTGCAATCGGTGAATGTGCGTCTGTAAGAGCGACTTCCACTTCAATGAAGCCTACGGCATAAAATGTGACGAATTTTTGAGTGCTTTTTTGAAATTTTCTTTGTAAATTGCTACGATCGAGGTAAGAATTTCCCTTGAATCTGTATTCACAATAGGGTTGGATTCAGAGTGACGGAGGTCTTAGTCATGACTGAAGTATAGCTCCATGAAAAACGGGACATTTACCGAAGCTTAACGTCACTTTTATGTACTGCCTTCCAGAAATCTTTCCTCTCTTTACCGAGCATGTGGAGCCGTAGTCGGAGACGCTCTGCAACACGTAGAGTCGACTCCCGCTCCTATGGTCCACCAAGTCTTCCATCCCTCCGGGCTTGACAAATTGGTACTGGAATTGTTTGGGAGGATAGCGGCACTGGCTCAATACATCGGTAGAGTACCGCGTGTCATTGTAAAGGCCAGATTTGCATTCAGTCGCCTCCACCGATGCTTAATGCATGACGCATCCATCCCTCAGGGACTAAGCGAAACCGAGAGCTTTATTTTTTATTTTTTTACATCAAAATAGAGGCATCTAAACTTTTGAATACCAGCAGTAAACATCACCATATTTTAATAACGAAGAATTCAGTGAGTACTGTTGTTCTTATTGCTCGCTTATTGACTTATTGATTGAAACAAGGTAAGAAGGGTGTAAAATTCTTTTTGATGATAGTGAGAGTTCTTTTCCTTCGCTGTGATACCATTTTTGACAGACTCTTATGTGTCGAAACTTGGCATAGAAAACCTGCCGAACTGTTTGTTCTTCATCATCTGAATAGAAATGGATATGAGCCAGTGCTTTTTATAGGCATATGAGTAGTTTTCGTTCCTGTTTGTGCTAAAGTATATCTCGTTGAATCTAGGATGATTTGAAGCTTTTGCGTTCGAGTTATGATCCTTCCGTTCATTTACAACCGTCCCGCCTGCCATATTTACTATTTACTCTTTTGCTGTTTGCTCTTTGTCTATATCGGCCTTTTCTCCTTTCCTCTATCTAGAGTTTCCCATCAGACGTGTTCTTTCGTAGTATTCTTCATGAGTATTCCGATTTTTGTTGTTCTGTTTAGCACTTTACAATCTGCCTTTTTGTGTTGACATTCTTAGCAGTCCATATCTGATACTCACAGTTCTTATATGATGTTATCACTGTCTCCATTGATTTTCTTTATCGAAGTTATCTAAAGCATCTGTTTTTTTTTTGCGAAAGAAGAATAATTTCAATTTTTATTTACTGCCTGCTAATTTTTAATGGCAGGGCTTTATGTGAAATATAACCATAATTTTGTCATGATATTTCCAAAACTCCGGGCTGCTGGTGTCTGCGGTGGGGAACGAACACACTATTACCCTCTCGGGATCTAACGCACTCACCACCACACCATGCGAATCCTTCGTTTCGCCCGTCTGTCAGATTAACTGCTCTCATGCTGACTTGTGCTCCACAGATCAATCCTGTTGACGGGTGATTACTGGTGGCAGTGATCGATAGAACTAGCTGAAAGACAGGCGAAACGAAGGACTCGCATGGTGTAGTGGTGAACGCGTTAGCCCTCAGAAAGGGTAATAGTGTGTTCGGTCTCCACTGCTGACACCAGAAGAAGAACTGTTTACAATCTTCCGCCTTCATAATCATTGCACAAATTTTAGTTTTGGTGTGGAAGAGGTTTTGGTTATACATCCTTTAAGGGTCTTTGTAGTTCAGTGGCTAGAGGTGCTGTGCAATGTACACGTGGTTGTTGGTTCGGCCCCATGCCCCGAACAAACGAAGCCCTACCATCACTTCATGGTCTGAAAACTGGTATCATACTTGTCTGCGAAAATAGTAGTACTGATTTGACATATCAGTAGGCCGCCGCAAGTGATTTTATAGTCCAAAAACGCATTTAAACACTTCTACGATGGCACTGTCGAATGTGTGACGGACACATCCTTCAGTAGTGTAAGTAGTGGTCAACGCCGAGCACTTTATCCTTCATACGTAGTAAGTTGCCCATCAACATACCCTTCCAGGCTCTGAAGAAGGCGATACTGCCGAAACGTCAGCTTTAACGGAATAAAGAATAAAGTAACACCTCGTGTTTGCTCAACAAGAATATCGAGAACTATTTTATCAGTGCCGAGGTTAATAAAATGTCGGTCGTGGGAATTATCCTTCATATTTTTATCTATTCACTATTTTTGCATTTCATTCCTTCAATTGGTTTTCGCAATTTGAATAGGGTTTTTGCAGATGAAGTGAAGCGTTCAGTATTAACTTCTCAGCATGGAGCCATAAATGCATTCCGGAGCCAATGGAAGCAAGGATTTCTTTCAATTGTGTCGGGAAAAGAACTGTATGACCAAGATAAGGACGAAAAAAGTGCTGTGTGAGAAATCATCGCTTGTCATCGTACAGTTAATCCTCTTTACACTGAGTCAGCACCATTTGGGAGCGAACTGTTTGCATTCGTGGATTTAACGACGATGGCCGACGTTTTGAAGAGAGATAGAAACGTTTCGCAGGTTTTTTACATGACTTTTAACCGGCATCCTTACCGGTTTTTGTCTTGAGTGGTGTTCTTTGAAGTCTTCCAGTAGTACTGCACATGTTCTCTTTGCACTGATAAGAATAAAGAGTATATAGGCTTCCAGAGGCTTACATCGAGAACCTATGCTTTTATAAAAATACGATAGGAAAAGCCCATCTCTGTGATCATTAGAACATGGGAACCAAATCGAATGCCAATCATGAAATGTTACAGGAGAGCTGGAGGTGAACGAATTGCCTCATTCTTTTCCAAATCGGTTCTATAAGGTCGACATCTCCTTTCTAAGCGTTTCTGAAATATCTACGTGGTTCTCGATATTCTTGTTGAGCAAACAAGAGATTTTACTTTATTCTTTATTCCTTTAAAGCTGACGTGTCAGCCTCTGACTGTTAATAGAAAGTCGGTCATTAGAAATATTTACGGGGTTTTTTGTCCAATATAACCATCCAGAAACTTTTCTGCCCAGAAACCTTACTCACTGTCAAAATGTCTAGTGAAGAGTACCGTAATCAAATAGTCGAGCTTTCATAAATCCTCGTTTAAGATCTCGTCATTGTAACATATTCTAACAACTTTTATCGCTTTTGATGCCGTTTTCATTCTGTAAAGTCCATCATGATGGCATTTTCTGCTATCTTTCTATTTGCACTTTCCTGTTTTCATTCAGTATCTACGGCCATTATACGGTCTCCCATTCATCTCCCATTACGATCGTTAATATACATAGCAAGAAATATGTTATGTTTGCTTATCGTCATAAAAGTGTCTATATGGCTGATGGCTCGTAATTGCCCAGTTTTTAAAGGAATTCACGAAACGTTGAATTTCACTTTGTCTTGATAGGCTACAACAACTTAGTGCTCATCAGATGATTACACAATGGTACTATTTTGCTAGAAGAACTAATATTTCATATTCTTATAAGATTTCTCACTTCAAAAGGAAGCGTTGATCTTTAATCCTTTAATCGAAAGTCTGACCAAATTTTACCGATGATGGTCTTATTGCATGATTACTTAAGTCTTGCATTCTATCAGCGTTCCGTGATTTCCTCCTCATTCTCTCACTGGATTTTTTTTGAGTGTTCTTCTCTTACCAGCAAAAGAAATCCAGGGCAGATATGTAGTATATTAATAGACGTATTTAGAGCCTACAATGGGTTGGCGATCGTATGTGGCGCCGGTAGTGGGGAGTGCGTTCGTCTCCACACTGGCGTTTCTGCTCGGTGCTCTAGGATGTTCCTTTATTTGGATTGGTCTCATCGTCGTTCTCAATGTCACAAAAAGCTATCTATGGAAGAAAAGAGAACGAAGGTTGGAGCGTCTTCTCTAAAACTCTGAGCTAAGCTTTCAAACGAGATTATGTGATAGTTCATGAGTTCGATTCGATTACTCCTTCGTATTGGTAACTATCGAAATTTTTTTCGTCTTTTCTTCAGGAAAAAACACTGAAAATCGTCTTAAAATTTGTTGTGTTTCGTTTGATTTGGTTATTATTGCTTGTTCAATGATTTGGATGTTCACTTTAAAATGCATCGATGAACCTCATTACGTGCTGCGACTAGAAAAAGTGAAAATATGAGTGACAGAGATGCTGGTAGAGGTTTGTCACATGGCGTGGCGTGAATGTTGCTCTTAGTTATAGTTTTTATTAAAATGTGACCGAGATATATGATAGACTTCTGGCGTTGCGAGCGACTGCGACTCGAGAACGTGAAGTGGTGATGGCTCAGTTACAAGATCTGCCGGCCTGGGTTCAATTCCCGGACACCGAACGAGTGGAATGGCTCAACAAGGTCCGTGCACACATCATCGCCTTCACTGAATGTTTGTATTCAAGTGATCTTATCTTTTTTCTTTACACTATCATGTATTATACAGTGCTCGGAATTCATTGCAGTATTGGTGAATTGTTGAACTGTGTTAGTTTTTGGAATCCACTTCAGATAGCTCGTTCCCGAATTGCACTTGAGGCGTAGTTCTCCGACCACTCGGTTTTAAAAGTATCAATTTCAATCAGTTATAGTTGTTATTATTAGTTAATATTAATATTTATTGCTAATATTTCTGTCACGATGATATCTATCACCATTATGTTGCTTATCATCTGTTACCATGATTGGTGGTAATAACATGTAGCTGTAAGACTTTAAAAACACTGGTAAGAATAGGTGGAAAGAGTGCATATCTTTCCAAGATATTAGCCATCTAGCGAATGCCAGGGTATCACAAGCTATTTATTTAGTTGTAGGGTTATGTAGCATGCCTCCGAGTTGCAGGTAGAGGAACCAAAAGCGATGCTATAGTAGCCGCGAGAAGTAGGTGGTTTTACGAAATGGTCTATCGCTTTCTACCGTTCCTTTCCTTCTGTAGAGATGTATGCTGATTCGTGCATAAGTGAACTTGTATATGTAGCTGAAGTTCTACGCATCGATTCGTCCTAAAGCGTGTAGTTCCGTGATGCAAACTGCGAAGACCTTTTGGAGTTTTTTTTACAACAAACAAGGTATACTGGAGTCGGCCAGGAGAAGTTATTCCTTGTTCTCTCATGAGTGTAAAACCTCATAAGAAAACTATAGTGCTGTTCATGTCCTTTGAACGAGCGGGAACTACTGGGCAGTTTTTAAGCTGTGTTTCTCTATGATCACTGGGGTTATAGTTCTCAGGATCGAATTTCTATTAACCTCGGCATTGGATTATAAATTCGTCGTTTTCTGTCTCAGCATTCGCGAGGTTGTTAAGCAGCATACGTTTACTTCTACACAATAACACACATACTACACAACCGTAGCTGACGTCTCGGCAGAATCGCCTTCTTCGGAGCCGCTTTTTCACCTGTCTTCCACCGAGGAAGAGCAACTGCTCAGAGTCGCATATGGTTGACGACTCTGAAGAAGGCGATTCTGACGTAACGTCAGCTACGGTTGTGTAGTATGTGTGTTATTGTGTGGAAGCAAACGTATGCTGTTTAACAACCTCGCGATTACTGGGTTTATAGATGATAGAGTTGATTTGATTGCAAAATGGTGAGCGACTACAATATCTGTTTAGGTAATCCACCAACTCTGGCCTTATATTGGAGAATACGGCAAAGTTTTTATGACGGACTTCATACTGCCTCAAATCAAGGTTAGTTCTTTTGGAGGTAGTATGAAATATAGTCATTAATTCTAGTAGTACCGGTTGGCCTAGCCTTACGCAGATCGGCAAGAGTCGAACTAGAATCGATCAGTTTTTGCTGTTATAGACTGCCCCAAAATTTATTCGTAACCATTACTCAATTGTATATCAGGCCCAAATGCCTGGAGTGTTCAAGAATTTTAAGTTCACCAAAATGGACATGGGTGACATACCGTGTCGCGTGGGTGGAATCAAGGTACGGCATTAGTTTTAATATCTCAAAATAGCTGAAATGCTAAAGTCGAAATCTATACTTAAGGTATATACTACAAACGTCGGTAAAGATCGTATCATCGTCGATATGGAAGTGGCATATGCTGGTGATGCTGATTTTACTGTGTCATGCTGTGGATTCACTGGCGGCATGAACAACCTGCAGGTGTTTTCCCATTTTTCCTTTTGCTTCAACTACTACTATTGGCAAGGATGCACATCATTCATTTACTTGAGTTTGAAGTGTTTCTTGTTCTCATTACATTTTGATTTCATTTCTTCTTCCCCATTGTCTATGTGTCTCAGTTTTCCGGAAAACTTCGTGCTGTCTTGATGCCGTTGCTACCGTATCCTCCAATGGTTGGAGGTGTCGTTGGCTCGTTTCTTGAAATGCCGGTTCGTTGATATTTGGTAAAAAAAAAAGGCAACGGCCTGATTAATTAGCAGATATGTTGTTAGTTATCTCTGTTGTTGTTATCGACATATCGTTTCTCAGTCTTGTCTGTTAGGACAAACCAGAAGATTAAACTGAAAATCTTTTTCTAGAAAAACTTCGTCATGCATGATTTCAAACGAGAGAGTGTTTATCTGTAACGGAAACATTCGAACATGAATATTTACCAAAGGCACCTCGAATAAATATGTTTCAGTCACATTTTAAAGTAATTAACGTGATTTCTTAAGCATGATGTGCTAAAAGTTCAACCAGGAGTAATGCTTCGTGGTTTCAATAACTATTGATCGATTTGACTTGAATATTAAGTCTTAAATTGTTTGTCGCTATAATGTAGTTTATATATGGAAAGAGTTCTCGTGAAAATACCACTCGACGAACTATTATGTTATCGTTTCTTTTAGAAAATAGACTTCAGCCTTACCGGTATGGGTGAAATGGTGGAACTTCCTGGATTAATGAATGCGATTCGAAGTGTAGTCAACAGTCAGGTTTGTCCATTGCTGTTCTTTTTTCATTAATATTTTCAAAATCTTCTAATTTATCATTTATTTACCTTATCCATTTTCACGTCTACTGTGCGGATCCCAGCACTTGTTGCATCCCATTCGTTTCTTCACATCCATCATCCACGAAAGTTTTTGAACATTTCACGTGTGGACCGGGTGTTGTTTGAGGATTGTCGTCTCCTTTATGACTGTCTTTGGATGCTGATCTAGTTGACTTTTATTCGAATGCTGGGATAGCTATGCTGGAGCATACCTGGGTCGATTTAAAGGAGTGAATTGGGCTAAGGGAAATTTGGAACCAATTTTCCGATCCCGGAGACAAGAGAGGCTGAGAGAGTGAGTCCGAGGCGGGTTTGAACCATCACCGTGATTGTGATGAATAGCATCGCTACTACTGCGCTACCCATGCCATATTTTCATATATAAAAGTCAATTATTAATTGCTGATGGGCATTGACTTGCTGATGATTTAGGTCGCTGCCATTTGTGTACTGCCTAATGAAATAGTAGTCCCGTTGGCTCAAAATGTCGACGTTACAAAGTTGTTCCTTCCTGAACCTGATGTGGGTTATTGCTTTCTTTCTTTTCTAAACACCATCTGCCTCGTTTTTCTCCTCGCGCTCGTTTTTGTTCTCTGACGCCTTCGTTTTTTAGGGAGTGATTCGTCTGAAAATCATTGAGGCGAAAAATCTCGAAAATCGTGACATCACGTTTATCCATAAGGGAAAAAGTGATCCCTATTGTGAAATACAAGGTAATTCGAGACACTGCTCAGTTCCTGTACCGATTATACTTGGTAGTTTTAGTGCACAGGTAGTGTTCGAACTTGTAATGGAATGTCTCCGAGGTATTGCTCATGAAACGTAAATATTGTTGAGGAAATCAAAAGTCTCAAAAAAAGGTAGGGAAGCGGAAATAGTAATTTTATTCGATTTTTAGTTGGATCGCAATTTTTGAGGACTCGTACCATTGACAACAATCTTTATCCAGTATGGAATGAGTATTTCGAGGCTGTTGTTGATCAGGTGAGATATGCTAATATTGGTTTTAATGTAATGGTTAGAAAAGGTTACCAAGAAGTTCTCCATTCCATATGTAGTATGTAAGAAGTGGTTAAGGAAAGGAACTTAATTGTAGAATAATAACCACGTAACGGTAAGAAGCGCGTGTGGCGCAGTGCTCGGAGGACTCCCTGCAATACACGTGGAATCGATCCCCGTGCCCATGGGCCACCAAGCTCTGCATCCTTCTTCCCTCCGTGGTCTACCTGGTAGCAGACTTGTCTGGGAGGACTGCAGTACTGGGTCGATACATCGTTAGGCCACAGCGAGTCATTGTAAAGACCAGATATGCATTCAATCACCTACATACGGTCTTTAACGAAGTCGAATGCATGGCCCTTCCTTCAGGGATTGATCAACGCCAAGAGCCTTATCATTTTTTTAACGGTAACAAAGTCTTGCTATTTGGTGTTTTAAAAGTGTGCAACTTTCCAGATCACTTTCACCAGTCATATTTGTTTGTTTTCAAGTTTACTTGCGTGTCATCTAGTTGTTTTCATTTTTTTCTACTTTTTCTCTATTTCATCATAATTTACGTTGCTTTTCATTTGTAAATGACTGTCGTTGATAAGATCAGCAGCCTGATGTACATCTCTGGTAGCAATGTGATTTTTGGATAAAACTTAGGTTGTCTTCACAAAATTTTTGCCCTAAGAGACTTATCTATTTTTCATCTAATCTCAGCTATATTCTTGAGTAGCCAACATATCTCATTTCTTTAAAGGCACATGGACAGAAACTGCGTATCGAGTTGTTTGACGAAGACCAAGGAAAAGACGAAGAACTCGGACGGCTGAGTATCGAGTTGAAAGATATACAGAACAGAGGACAAGTGGATAGTGTGAGTGACCCAGGGTTGAAAAAACTAGCACCAACTGAAGATTAATAAGTGCATAACAGCATGTTTTGGCGATTATGTAACCGTTACAGTAATGAAGAGATTATATAATCTTTCTTAAAAAATATGATAACCACTTGTGTTTGTAATGTGGTAAGGTTAAGCCAGGAGGTATGACGTCTCAGATTTTTACACCAAGGTTGCATACCACCATTTTTCCTACCTATGATATCCGCTCCCCAATGTCAAAACGAGATCTATAAAAATCGAATATTAAAGGTTACTACAGTGCTCCATATGAGCACCATTTGTAATGTAGAGTAATGATTGATTATTAGTTTATATTTTTAACGATTAGAAAATTTATGGACCAATAACAATTTTATTACTGATGAAGTTCCTCAGAAACAGTGCTTAAACTATATTGTAAGATGTGTGATACAACCACAATAATGCTGAGATATTTGTAAAACTCCGGACCACAGGTGTCTGTGGTGGGGAATGAACTCGTTATTACACTTTCCGAGGGCTAACGCGTTCCCCACCACACCATGCGGGTTCTTCGTTTCGCCTGTCTCTCAGCTAATTTTCTCGATCGTGCCATCAGCAATCACCCGTCAATGGGATTGATTTGAATGGTCCAAATAGGCATCGAACCCAGGCAAGCTGAGGATTTAGTTGAAAACGACAATGTTAACTTTTTGTTTACTGCCGTTTACACTTTTTTTCACAGAAGGGTATTGTCGTGCAAACACAATGTTCGTTCCGCATCGCAGACACCTGCGGTCCGAAGTTTTGCAAATATCTGAGCATCATTGTGGTTGTATCACACATAATAATACCCTGCTGGGAAAAAAATCTAAACGGCTGTAAATAAAAAGTCAGCATTATTTCGTTAGTTTTTAGTTTTTGTCCACTGTATTAAAGAGCTAACTCAGCTGAACCAGGAATGAAATCAGTAATCATTCATACTTTCAGTGGTTCCCATTGGAAGGGTGCCAACATGGTGATCTACATTTGAAGGCAACATGGATGAATCTGTCGAAGGACCGACGACATTTGGAGAAACAAGAATGGGAGACTGAATGGTTACAAACCGACAAGCCAATTCATCCAGCGCTTATTATGGTATTCGTCGACTCCGTAGCAGATCTGCCGGTCAGAAATCTTTTCACAACGTAAAGGAATCGAGATATAGTGACCAAGAGGAAGTCTATCTAAAGCACACCTGACAAAGAAAATTCTGTTGGAGTGTGTTATCTCCTACGTCATACCTCAAACATGAGTAATTAATCCGTTATTTAAATAGTAAACCAGTACAACAATGAGGACGTAGCCGGATTAACAAACATACAGTTGTTGCATGAAATTTAAGGAAAACCTTGAATACATTGATGATATGGGATTATGAATTGCCTGGCTGAAATAGAGCGAATTTGTGCTATTCATAAGAAAGATGTAACAGAGGAGGGTCAAGCAGCTGAGCATCAATGAATTCGAAAGCAGATGGCGTTTCTTATACTGTGTTTGGACAGTGGGCAAAGGTTATTATAGGTAGTGGGTCCTTCCTAACTAGTACCTTTTTAAGTATTCAAACATTAAAACACAAGGTAGTTTTACTTAGCACTTTTGATCTAGGTGTCGAGCAAGTACTTGAACTCTCTTCAGAAAACATAGTGCGAGGGAAGTGGATGAGGTGGTAGAGATCATTCTCGGTTTTGCGGAAAATATTTTCTATAAATCGGACGCGCACATAGCGTAGTGTTGATACTTGATACATGGAGGAGAGTATTGGATCAAGTCGTGTAAGGCCAGTTTTATTTGGTGGAAAACTCTGCTTGTTCCGGTGAACTACTCATTTCAAGCCAATAGAATTTATCCGCTCATTTATGTGTTTATTTCATAGTCAGCGGAACTCAGCGGAACTTTTAAACTATTGTCAATCAGAGCTTCGAAAAGGAATATAGTAAAACGTGCCTAGAGATGAAAGCATTTCAAAAAAGCAACGAAATCGAGACTGATAGCAGCACCGGTTCGAAACATCTGTAGGCCACAACGAGTTGTTGTAGAGGCCAGATATGCATTCAATCACCTCCAAACGATGCTTAATGAAGTCGAATGCATGGCTTATCCCTCAGAGATTGATCAATACCGAGAGCTTTATCTTTTTTTTTTAACGAAATCGAAGGATTGTTTTGATTGCAATTTCATAAGAGACTCCAATATTTAGTACCCAAAGTCGAGACTTGAGCCATCACCGTTTGTCGAAGTCACACTTGGCATGAACTCTCAGCGTACTCCAGTCAAGGTATGTACATCGTTTTTGACGTTCATCGCTTCTTTGCACTGATAATTCATATTGAAGGTGAAAACGGTGAACCCGCTCTATCAGTCAAAATTTTTGTTCTTCGTTAGACATCCGGCTGGTCAGGAACTCAAGTTTGAAGTATGTCATTTTTTCGAAAGTCTAAAATGGACTATAGATAATGTAGAAGGTGACAAGTTCTACGTTTCTAAATATGTGGTTGGCCATGATGTTGATCTTTCATAGCGTTTTATTTTCTCTTTTAAAAGGACTTCATTTGGAATTTCTTTCCCGTAAAAGTGTAACTAATAAGAGTAAGTAGTCGAAAGTTTTGGAAGTAGGACATCATAGCAACCTTTTTTAAGAGGCCTTTTGTTTTTAAGAAATTCAGTCTTGAAAATAAGCTTACCGAACTTTCACTCCGTGTCTTCTTGGGATGTGTTTTTACATAGATATGTAAGTCATTAATAAAACCATCTTTTAAAAAACTATAAAACCATACTTATTATAATTCATCTGAAATCGTAATACCAACAACGGTTAGTGCATTCAATAATACGACAAATCAGGAAAAATAATGGTAGAGTAGGAGCAATCGGACTGAGATCTAGTTGAACGCATTCCGAGAGAAAACTCGGAAATGTTGTAAAGGTGTGAAGTTCAACGTTGAAGCATTGTTGAGGAGATATACCTCTTATCTTCTTACGAGAACTTAACACAGTGTTGATGAATCGTTTTCTGTGGCTTACATTTCTTGATGAATTGTCTGAATCACCACATGCAGTCATCTTGGTGGCAAGTGAGCATGTCTTCACATTTCCTTGGACTCCTATCAGATTTGCCAGACATTTTTCCATTCGTTCAATCTCCTACTGGGACGTGAAAAAATGTCGAGAACTTGGTGCAACGTGTTAAAGCTCAGCAATACAAATAGTTCAAAACTCGTATCATTGATTCGAGTGCCAACGGAGACCGTGCATTCCGATAACAGAGGCATTGAATGAACACTGTCAATCAGTGAAAAATCAAAAAACGGTTTGCGTCCATTAAATGATCCGATAAGTCACTTTTCGTTCAATGCGATAGCGTTTCCAAGCAAAATAAAGCGTCCAATATTCGTGCCAAATGATGTAGAAATAACACAGGATGAGCCTCTGTGGATTGTAATGGAATGACGAGCAAAGCGATCATGGTGCTGTTAACAAAAGCTATTTACTCTCAACAAAAGTAAAAATTTACTCAAGAAGATATTGAGATCCATCAACCAAAATACTCCAAAACTCGACAGGCCAATTTGAGAACGATCAGCATAGCATGGCAAATAGAGCATCACTGCGGTATTTATAGAGAGGTTGCACTGACTGCTGATCTCCTGTATCATCTGTAGTCTCGTTGATCGTCGAGTGACTCGAGCGGGCGCCAGTAAATCTTCCATTTTTCCCTGTCGCGTGCAAGAGTAGCCCAGTGGGTTCTACTCGCTCTAGGGACTCGTCGAGCATCATATCTTTCTTCAAGACTCCTTGTGAAGAACTCTGACCATCGGGTTAGTGGTCTTCCTGCAGTACGTTTGACATCTCGAGGAATCCAGTCACTAACGGCTGCTCTCCATCGGTTGCCATTCATACGTATTACGTTTCTGACTCACCTTATCTTCGACTATTTGGCGTACAGAACGGCATCTTCATTTTTGATCGTTGACGCAGGTCGAAGCTTCGGATTCCTTCTTTTACTTGTGTCATACAGATTACTCATTTGTAATGCACGTTCGATAACGCCGAGTGATCTTCCACGCTTCTTACGCAGCGACCAGGTTTCTGACACATATGCCAAGGCAGGTAGAATCATGGTGTCGGAAATATCGGCACGGAGTCGGGTGTTCTTCGTTCTCTTCACTACATCCTCAATTCTCTTGAAAACTTCCTATGTCGCTTGCTTCCTCTTGCTCAAGTCTGGAACTAAGTCGTTCATCATGTTGATTTCACGTCATAGATAGAGTAGCGGTAGTATTAGGAGATATTCGTTCCGTTGAGCATAAACGAGTTCAGCAGTGATAACAACAGCTATAATGACGATAATGATAGTACGATGAATGAATAGTGGTACATTTTACCAAGCTGCTTTGACGCGTGATGATTTCAGGCGGTAGACGATGGCACGCGCCGTTCACTCGGTTCGTTCACAATGTCCCTGAGTCAACTGATGAAGGAGCCTAACCTAGAGTACTACCAGCAGACATTCATGCTTACTCTTGGCGTGCATCAAAGTCCCATTGTTCTCACCGTGAAACTGAGGGTTCGTATCCTATAATTTTCAATTTTATTTCGATTCATATTGATTTGAAATGTTTCAGATTTCTATATTCTAGCGATAGGATCCGTTTTTTTCCGATCATGAAATCAGGATATTTTAAAACGTAACTCAGATATCTTAGCGGTTTTTTCCATCGTTGTGACGCGATTTTCCCAGTTTTTTTGTCCATCGCAAATTTTCACGACCCCTTTTTATCCCATCTAACTTACTCTTTGATAGCATTCTCCTTCCTACAATGACTTCATAAAACACATGTCTTAATTTCATACTTCTTGTCCGGAAAACTTCTAATGGAAAAAATGAAACCAAGAGAAAGCTATGATTTCTTAATGAGCCCCTTGTGTTGAAGAACATCATGTATACATATAACATATATTCATATGAAGCCCTTGTTCTTACTGTTTTTTGACAAGAGGTGGTCATTCGTGGTAATTTTGTTGGTTTGTTGTGCGTACTCAGTTTGCTCGTCGATCTCTGCAAGTATGTAGAGGAAGAGGTAGGTGGAGGTTACCCTTTGGAGCATTCGTGAACCCCCTCCGATGCACTTGAGTGTGCAGTGACTAGCTGGACACCGTCTACACACATTCACGTACATTCAAGTGCACCAACGTCTATATGCATGGATATAATAGTGTCTGTAGTAGGTATAAGTTTATTGAAAGTTTGGAAAGGACAAGAAGTCCGTGCGTTTAATGTTCCACAATCACTGGGAAAGTACATATTCACTTCTAGTTCATGTCTTTCTACTTGTCCACGTGCTCATTACGAGAGAGCCAGTTACGAAATTTCATGATTAAGCGGCTCACCTTAGGCGTGATCCCTCAGGCAAGAAAGAACCATGGGGCATGTTTATCAGCTGTAATGATAATCAGGGAGAACTGCACGCAGCGTAGTTACTGCAGATTCCCTGCAATGCACACATGGTCATTGGTTGGGTTCCCTTTCGGGGTCAACGGTTTGGTACCTAATATATCTAGGAGGATAAAAAGCGCTAAATAAAAATGTAGGTAAGCCATCGAAGGTTTTTTTATAAGTCAACTATGCATTCAATCACATCTAAGATATTTTGTGAAGTCGAATGCGTTGGCACTTCATTAAGGTATCGAAAAACGTCAAATCATGTTGATTACGATGGAGGCCTTATCGCACATACCGTTACTGAAATTTGCGTAATTCTAGAAGTTCTCTTTAATACGAAACTATGACTGTGCTATGTCAATTCTCCGATAGTCGAGTTCTAGTTTCTCCGCTAACCGCATGCTCTTTCTAGGGCTTCGTGCCAGCGGTGGAGATACTGGGGCGGACCAAACTGGATCAAGGTGTGCAGGGAAACCCGATGCGCGCAGTAGACGGGATGAGCAGAGTTCAAGGGCGTTTCTAAAATCAAAAATTCACCATGAATTTAATACTAAATTTTTTCCATGTAGTGCTGATTGATGGATTTTTCTTTAAATTGTTAAATTCTCGCATGCTTATTTCTTTATACGACATTCTAAATTTAATGATTGCTTATCGGTTTCTTGCTTAAGTTCGCCAAGGGTTTAGGTTAACCGTGACTTTATAGACTTTTCGGGTTTGCTTTTGCTTTTTAGTGCATTTGGAGTGCTTTAACGAACTGCTGTAGTTCTCCGCTTCGTTCGAAACCTAATGTTAGTCTCTGTTTTCGTAAATACTACTATATGTGACGCTGCTCTGCTTTAAGCTCAGACTTTTTAGTGTGTTTAGTTACATGGGTTGACCTAGCTTGATAAGATTTTTGATTGTATAAATGTCTTTATAAGCGATTTTTATAGAAGCCCTATTCCAGCCACAATAATAATAAATCTCTAAGAAAATCCTGAGTGGGATATTTCTTGGATAGCAAAAATTAAAGGAAATCTCTCAAAGAGAAGTCGACACGCTACTGTTGGGAAGATTTAAGTTGCCGTGGAAGCAGTGGTTTAAATTGATTCTGCATGGCACTTAATCTTGTCGGTCCTACTTTAACTAGGGTTACTAGAATACTGCTCACAACACCACATTGTATAGGTATACAAATTTTAGATAATAGTAAGGAGCAATGACTTCAATGTTCGTTCAAGATGAAATGACCAAACTGAAAGAAAGTACGCTACGAAACTGAGTTTCGATTCATAGGGTGCGGGAAGCTGTGCATATGCGGCCCGTAGCACCCGTCTGAAAAGGACTTTTGTCTTCTTCATCATTGGTGGTGGATTCTAATGTTTAAAAGTTTAGAACTTTTTTTTAATTTTAATAACTCAATTCTATTGTTTAACCGAGTTTCATATTGAAGGCGTTGACGAGAGGCGATCAAAAATCCATGGACGATGGAATTCTCGACGACGACACACTTATGCAGTATGCCAATGGTCAGAACGGGACTTTTCGAGCAAATTTCTTGGCTCTTATATTGTTTTAATAGTTTCTGCTGTTTAACTTGGTCTTAATATAGCCCTGAACAAAAAAACGGATCTTTTTCTTGAATGATTTGCGTATTAGCACGTTCAGATTTTACGCTGACGAAATTGAACAGGTGTTTAGCAAGTGGGGAAATCCTTATCGCAGCTATATGTGAACGAAATGTAACGTAGTTTTTTTCTGATGGATAATTTTTCGACAATTACTGATTCAGCAAGTCATATCGAACGTGGAGGTTGGCAGGAGGAAGTGAAAGCGAAGACCATGAACGGCGACTCGATAGCCGTCGAACCAGCAAAGACCGTCAATCCATCGGCAGGTGTTCTAGATCCGGAAATTAAACTAAACGCTGAGGAGATCACGGTAAAAATGTAGTTCTTTCATCCGCAAAATAATTTTCGTATGCATGATAACGTTAACACAACTTAGATGCTTCGATCGGATTCCACTTCCTCTGTAAACACCAGCTCGGGCCGGTCAACTCGTCTAGGTAGAATGTTCCAACCAAAACACGAAAAATCATCGAAGATTCGGTAAGATCATTCTTTATTCAAATCTAATGAAATATGGGAAATGTTTATTAAAAGAGGATAGTGAAGCAAACTTGGGGTTCTAATGTATTTACGGAGCATACCATTTAAGTACATAAATTGAAGGCTAGATCTTCATTTCCACTTTTAAACACATGCCCTAATCCAGTAAACCTTTTCTACAGAAAGCCTTCAATGGCTGTCTTCTTGCAGAAAGTATTAAAAATAATTTTATTCATACCAAAAGTATATTATGAGATTTGCCTCACTCGAACGGATGACAACAAATGTTTACATTTGGGAAATTGGGAAATTGGGATATATTGCATTTGGGAAATGTTTAGGAATCGTTCCTAACCTTCTTCAGGGCTACCGTGATTCGAATGGAAGTGCTGACAACGGTTATTGTTCGCAATCTGTTGAGTTTTCGTAGTCTGTCAAATTAGATGGAGTAGAACACTGCTGCCGTGTGCCATAATAAGAATTTAAAGGGTGCCTAGCACTTTTTTTACACGGCCCGTCTTCACATCAACTACGGATCCTAGTATTTCTTTCATTCGATTCATTTCCTCGTGACCTTCATTCACGAACGTTTGTGTTTTGGTTCAACCGCGACATGAAAATCCCTGATCTTCTTTATGGGTGTAGTTGAATGCTGGTCGATTAGATGCTACAAGGAATCCTGAGATTGCCATCACAGGGCGTTCCCAAGTCAGTTGCCATCCTCTGTTTACTAGAGGGAAATTTCTAGATTATGGTAACAATTTCCCAACCCGGAGGGATGGAGGTTCGGTTGGCCTCGGCAAGGCTCAAATGCGCATTAAACGGCATCATTACTAGTGCGCTACCCGAGCCTATGTATTTCATAAAGGCTTATCATTAAGACAACATAATATTTATTTATGTTAAGATTAAATTAAAGTCTTTTTGTTAATATGTGGGCATCGCTAACAGATGTTGCCTAATTTTCTAATAATTTCTGCACAGAGGAACCAATGTCAATAGGAGGGCCTGTCTCAATATCCTAGAAATAAGCTAGGGATGTGCAATTAGGCTGGCAGTTTTGAATTGTGAATTTGGACAGGCGTGGAGCACCTTACGAAATGCTGTGTTTTCAGAGGCAATTCGCCTCGCGGCGACGTTGAAATGTCGATTCGATACGCTGATGCCACTCGGAAACTGGTTGTGCAAGTGTTGCGAGCCAGACAACTGCTGCCCTGGGGAAAGGCTGGCCATTGCAATCCTTACGCGGTGGTGTGTTGTGTTATTTTCTTCAGCTACAGAAATGTGATAACTAAACAAATTTTCTTCTTATACCATTATGGGTAGGAGGCAGGTAGAGCAGTGGTAGTGATGCCGTTCATCACAAGCAAGGCCATACCAACCCAGACGCTTGTTCGGCTCAACCTCTCGGACACCAAGCCTACTCTCCCACCGAGTCCCCAAAGCGGTACTGGACGTGTCTAGAACCAATTTACTACTTGCAGTCCAAGTGAGAGCGATCCAACAGACTATCTCAAGATTTCAGGGAGCACTGACTTGACCAACATTTAACGACATTCCTCATAAAGTGGGAGAAATCTAAATGAACAGCCGAACCGACACGCAAAACGTTCGAAGAGCTTCATGAACGATGGATGCGAAGGTCGAATCGAATGCAAGTGCTAGCATCTATACAGCATGTGACATCGGATCATGTACAAATACCATTATGCGTTGGGCTGATAGTAGAATTGACATAGTTGCTGTCCGCCTGACAACAGTAATTTCGGCTTCACCGTTTCTGTTCAAGTAGTCGTTTTTCTTTCATGAAAAGATAAGTTATCAAGAAAAAAATTGAGAAAATTAGTCCCGGATATGCAGAAGTTTGAACAATATATCTCGGTTTGGCCATTTCTTTTTAATACTTATAAAATACGACTATATTATCGAAACGGATTGGCACTTTTTTTGAACTACTTCTGTAATTGGTTGGAATGCTGTCATGTTTTGCTAGTAGCACCTTAAATAGAGGTGGTGGTTCAAATGATTTTAGGTGAAGCTGATTGTGATCGAAACCAACAAGGAGTTGCAAAAACGTAAAACAGGAGTCGTCAAGGACTCCCTGAGTCCAGTCTTCGATAATCAGTACGTTAGTAAATATTACATTACAAATATCACAATAATACCATTACTATTTGGTCCCCTGGCCCTGTTTCATAAGGCCCTTCATCCATCCGAGGTCTGAAAATTGCTGCCAGATTTCTGCAGCAATGAATTGGTGCATTGGAAAACCGCCAGAGATCATTGTAGGCCAGATATGTACTCAATCACCTCTAACAGTAAAGTCGAGTGGATGACAGATTCCTCAGGACTGATAGAGCTTTATCTTTCTATTAGAAGTGTTAGCACAAATCCAAATTCGGTGTTCCGGTTGCCAACAGCATGCCTGAGACTACAACTGTTAGCGCTCGCTGTGGCACTGCCGTGTCCACTCATCTGGCGCTTGGTGGCAACGCTTAGGAGGATGTGAAGGGAAACCAGTGGCGATCAGGCAGTTCTAATCAGCGGGCTTTAAATTCTCCGCAGTCGACCATTTATAAAAACTTCATTTCGGCACTTCATATTAGTTGGGCGCCTTATAACTAAAGAAAAAAATTTTTCAAACATTTTTTTACTACATGCTCACATTAGTGAATAAATGATACAAAGGATAAAGCCTTCGGCACTATTCAATCCCTGGGAAATGCGCGATGCATTCGACTATATTAGGCATCATTAGAGGTGCTTGAACTCATATTTAAGCTATAAAGTGATTAGCCGCCGTAGCCTGCTGATATGTCAAGTGAGTGCTGGTATCCTCCCAGACAAATGTGCTAACAATTTGCCGACAACGGAGGAATGGAAAACTTGGTATACCCTGCATGCGAAATCGAAAAAAGAAACACGTGTTTATTGCAACGACCTTTAACCAGTGCGCTATACACGACCTCGCATTGCTGAATACTTATATCCATTTCGAATTCCCGGAATCCCTAGAATCTGCTCATTCGAATATCCATTGTTCATGTATTAACAATATATAGATCATTAGAATTGCATACATATGTACGTGTATATATATATATATATATATATATATATGCGGCTGTTCCGTCTCAACTAAGGAAAGTACTGGCGTTAGCATAATTTCTATTTGGTTGATAATTTACTGTTCGTGCAAGACGTTCTGTGAACTTTGAAGATAAAAGTGGTCTCTGAAGACGTCGCCATACTCAGTCGCAGCGTTTTTATGCGTCGAAATGAGATTTACTACCAGATTTTCCACTTTGCGACGAGGTTGCCACCAGGACGACAAGATTCATGGTATTAGGTCACCATTAGCTCATTGTACATTGTACTTTGACGTCAACGAATACACCTACTACCTATCCACGGTAGGAAGAGGGTAGTCATTGAAAGGGACGTAGAGCAAATAAGAGTGAATAAGCTAGAGTTACCGTATTTTTTATTTTATACGACACGTCTGCTTTGTGAATCCCAGCAGTTTTCACATTCGATTGGTTTTGTTCTATCCGTCTTCTCCGAGGTTCTTCCAACTTTTACAGGTGGCATCGAGTACTGCTTGAGGATCTTTAAATTCATCCTGAATGTCGTGGAATGCCGATCGAGTCGATTCTCACTGGAGTTCTGAGATAATCGGGCTGAAGCGTTCCCAATCGGACTGCAAAGAACGATTTTTCTTGGACTAGCCCGTCACCAATTTTCCGACTCTAGGGGATGAGAGGCTTGGTGAGCTTGGGGCGGGATCGAACTAGCACCGTGCGCGCGATGATCAGCATATTTGCCACTGTGCTATCCCCTCCCCCATCTTGCAATTTTTATATATCTTGCCTAAATGTATACATATCGATAGGAAATGTTTTTCGATAGCTTATTAAAACGTTATATCCCTATTCCATGTAATCCCTTATGTCTAGTTTAGAAAATAGCGCCGTTGGATAGAATTATGGTTCGATGTTTTTCTTCAATAAGCAGACACGAGGTTGTTATTGTAGAATTTATGAGGATACAATAGTTGACGTTTCGGCGGTTTCGCCTTCTTCAGAGCCTGGAAAGGTCAAATCGAGATGCGATCTACCCAGCCAAACACTTTGGCTGAGTAGATCGGATCTCAATCTGACCTTTCCAGACTTTGATGAAGGCGAAACCGCCGAAACGTAGCTATTGTATGGTGAAATGGTGAAAGTATGGCGTGAATGGACACACAACTAAGTAGATCAATTCCAGTTTCGAGTTCGATGTAGACTCACAAGATCTTCATAACTACAAACTACAGGTGTTACTAAAAGATGATACTAACTATGGCACATTTACGTCGAAACCGGTACTTGGCCAGGTGAGCTGAAGTCAAGTTTTTCTTTTCACTAGTTTTTAGTATGTTGTAATTGGGCATATTCTAACTTCTTGTTTAATTTTAAGATTTTGATTTACTTAGTGGTTTTTTACCGATGCGCTCTTTTATATGTCCTTATTGGAGTTTTTTATGTTCCGCAATATCTGAGAACGTTGGTACGAAACAAGTTATGGTTGAAAGTTAGCTCATTATTTCTTCTATTATTATCGTGCTCGTAGCTCTTTTATTTTATAACTTCTGAGCCGAAAGGCGTGTGTAGCGCAGTGGTTAGAAGTGCACTGTTATACCTATTTGCTAGTTCGTTCGATGCTGCGTCCCTAGTTCACCCAACCTTCCATCTCTCCGCCGAAGCCGGCAGGTTGTTAACAAAATTGGGCATAACAGGCTTGATATATCGGCATGTCATCAAAAGTCATTGTGCAGGTCAAATATGAATTAAGTTAGGCTTAGCGATCAGTGCCTTATGAGGTGGAAAACGTGGCGAATCATTTAGGGATCGATCAACGCCATCACACATTGTGCAGATCTCAGCACTTCTCTCATGCCATTCTTCACATATCCATTATCCACGAATGTCTTAAAAATTTGAATCTGGGTTTGAATGGCACTTGATAATTTTGTCTTCTTTATGAATGTACGGATCTCCTTCGTATGAGGGATCTCGAGCCGGTTAGCCGCGAGGCTACTTGGCGCGTCCCCAGGTGGCGGATAGGGGGTTAATCGCGGACCAAAAGCGACCTTTGCTTCCCTGAGACGCAGGTGGATCCAGAGGATGGACTCCCTGTTTCTGCTGCGCTGATTTGGTACATACTTTTTGTATTTGCTAGGCGTATTCATGCATGCGTGTTTGGGCGCGTTCTTGCTTATGCGGATTGTATTCTACGAGTCAATTCGGCCAAAAGCCTGCAATCAAGTGACTGGGACGTATATGGGAGGCGGTTAGTAGTCGACTCCAACAAATAAGCTCCATGTCCACTCTGGGAGAGCCTGGCAAGCTATCAGTGAGCATACCCACCCCCACATCCAGAGCCCAGCAGACTATACGTGGGTATCAAAAATACTAAACAGTAAAAAAAAGGGCCTCATTCTCCTGACCCCGAAAGAGCCCCAATTTCGCAGCGTTGGGTAGGACGAGTACGGAGAGGCTGCTGAAATCTCAGCGACAATGGAAGCTGCCTGGATTGCAAAGAACTATGGTGGCGATCTGTACCTGCAATGCACGTACACTTGAATCCGAGTCCTCGACAGAAGGTTTGCCCATGCAAACACGAAGGATAAGGTACGACGTCATCGGCCTGGCCGAGACGAGAAGACGCCAGCCTTTCAACGCCGTCTATGACACCGGAGAAGAACTGTTTTTCGGAGCATGCGACAGTAGAGGAGTCGGCGGCGTAGGCGTTGTCGTCAACACGAGTTTGTCCATGAACGTTTTATTTAGACAGCTTACAACCCGGATCGGACGTTTACGATTAAAAAGATGTAGATCAATACTGGCTTTGAAAATCTTCGTCGTTTACGCGCCGACATCAAACTATGACGAAGAAGAAGTGGAAGCGTTCTATATGGACTTACAGAAGTTCTACAGAGAAGACCACACATTCTTCAATGTCATCATCGGAGATTTCAATGCCAAGATTGGACAAAGAAGAACGTCTGAGCAACGTCACATAGGGTTCCATGGATTAGAATGAAACGAACATGGTGAGCAGCTCTCTGAATTTATCAGGGTGACCAAGACCATCCATGTTAACTCGCCATTCCAGAAGCCCCACCCTCAACGTTGGACGTTGGAGTCTCCCAATGGAGAATACCATAACGAAATACACCACATCGTAGTAAATAGAAGGATTGCCTAACCGATCTCTCTATCTATTGTCCCAAAATTCTACACGGGATCAGACCATCGTCTCCTTCGTGCAAAATTCTATTTCTCGCGGAAAGGAGAAAAAGCCGCCAAATTCCAAAACCGAAGTACCAGAACCACCGTAAACTGGGATTTATTCAATTCATTAGTTGGCTGTTGGGAAGATGCCGTTGTCGATAACATCGACGAAGAATACGATCGGCTCATTCAGCATCTTCAGGCTAGCGCTATGAAAGCTCTGAGTTCGAAAGTCACCAAGAGACGTCTGTCTCCAGAAACGCTCGTGCTGATACCCCAGCGTGGAATCGCACGACCTGCAGGCAACCGCGAACTAATGTCCGAACTTGCAAAACAATGTAGAGAGGCGATAAAAGATCTTAGAGAGAGAAGAGCAGCAGTAATCGCCGAAGCTGCAGAGGATGGGAAAAGCATTCGAAAAGCCCACCGAAGCTTGACCAATTACAAGACCAAGATGAATGCACTCCGACACCCAGGCGGAACAGTTACAGCGTCCAGAAAGGCAATGGAGATAATCACTCAAGAATACTACTCAGATCTCTTCGATACCACATCCACCTTCTGTCATATGAAACAAAGGAGGATGGATACGTTGAACCACCGGTTCACCCTTCCGAAATCCGATACACCATTTCGTCGGTGAAAAATCGAGCAGCACCGTGTCTAGACAGGGTAGGAACTGAACACCTGAAGAACCTTCGGCCAGTACTCGTAAACACAGTAGCTAGGCTCTTCACGCGTTAACTATCTGAATGCAAGGTCCCAACTCAGTGGAAGATCAGCAAGACCGTGTTATTGTTCAAGAACGGTGACCTTCACCAACTATCGCCCAATCTGCTTGTCTGCCGCTTACAAACTTTTCACTCGATTCATTCTGAACAGGATTGACAGAACACTTGACAAAGGACATCCATGTGAGCAAGCGTTGTTTCGAAGAGGATTTAGTACGATGGACTACATCCACACGACAACAAGGCTCACTGAAGTATCGCGAGAGTACAAAAGACCGCTCTGTCTCACTTTCATCGATTTACTGAAGGCCTTTGATTCAGTTGAGAGAGAGGCAGTTTTGGAAGCCCTTGATAGTCAAGGAGTCCCTACTCAGTACATAAAGGTTCTTCGCGAGCTGTACAAAAGATTCACAACCAAGATACTATCATTCTACAACGATATTAACATTGACGTCAAAAGAGGAGTTAGGCAAGGCGATACCATCTTGCCAAAATTATTTACCGCCATCCTCCAGAACGTTATGCGAACATTGGAATGGGATAATATGGGAGTGAAAATCGACGGTCGGCAATTAGACCATCTTCGCTTTGCTGATGACATCGTCCTTATAACATCAAACATTAGCCAAGCGGAACGTATGCTTGCCGATTTCGATAAAGGGTGTGGAAAGATTGGTCTTCGACTAAATCTAACAAGAACGATGTTCATGAGGAACGGATTGTTTTCGTATGCCCCATTCACGCTCAACGGAACGAATATCTCCTAATGCTCCAGTTATGTCTATCTAGTTCGGGAAATTAACATGTTGAACGACTTAGCTTCAGAGTTGAGCAGATGGAAACGAGCGGCTTGGGAGCTTTCAAGAACATCCAGAATGTAGTAAAGGGTACAAAGAACACCCGACTCCGTGCCCACTTTTTCGACTGAACGGTACTTTCTGTCTTAACGCATGCGTCAGATACCTGGCCGCTGCATGTGAAGGATGAAAGATCACTCAACGTTATTGAACGTGCAGTCGAAAGGACGATGCTAGGAGTATCGCGTTTCACGCAAGTAAAGAAAGGCGTCCGAAGCTCCGACCTGCGTTAACGATCAAAAATCAAAGCTGCCATTCTGTGCACCCAACAGTCGAAGATAAGGTGGCCCGGATACATATGTGTGTGAATGACAACCGATGGACAAGAGCCGTTAGTGATTGGATTCCTCGGGATGTCAAACGTACTGCAGGAGGACCACCGATCCGATGGCCAGAGTTGTTCACAAAGAGCCTCGAAGAAGGATATGGTGCTCGACGAGTCCCTATAGGGAGCAGAACCCACTGCGCTACTCTTGCGCGCGACAGAGAAAAATGGAAGATTTACTGGCGCCCGCTCGAGTCAGTCGACGATCAACGGAACTACAGGTGATACAGGTGATGAATGTATTTGAATTATAATTGGGTAGAACTCCGGAATCCTGAAATGACAGTGCGAGAACGTTGCTGGATTTTAACCACAAACATTCGCTGCCCTTTTCCTAGGCAAGTCCTGTGGCCGAACCGTTGGCCATGTGCGTTTTGTTAAACGACGGATTTTATCACTGGAATACTTGCACTTCTACAGCAGTAGTAGTATCGATAATTCTCAAATTACATTTTCTGGGAAAATGGATTTTATTTGACGTCGGTATCACACCACACCCTTGTCAGTACCTAGGTTTGTTTCAGCAACAAAGTTTGAAGGGAATACTGTGATCGCTCAAAACGTGCAAGAACGGCAGTATTAAACGAATCCATCGTCAGTGACTCCTTATCGATCTATAAATGACGCGAAAGCGAAGATCCAACGGTGGACTGTGAGGAGATAGTATTGAAAGACCTTCGAACTTGTGCCGCGCCAACTTGTCGTAATCTAAACACAAGGTCTGAATATTTATCAAGTGAGAATGAAGAATTTCTGATAAAGAGAAGACGCATGCGCGGAGATCCTGCTGCCAACATATAGAACGATATCGATCATCAACAGTATTTGCAGAAAGCAAGTGCAGACAGATGTTCGTGATATAGACAGACATGACTCTTCTAGAGGTGAAAAAAAGTGGGAAAGCATTGGAAAATGGCGTAAGGGGTTTTTTGACTACAACATTCTGTTTTCCGCTGTTTGAAGACGGGTAAGTTAGAATTTTCCATAATAGGATAGAATTGATAATATAGGAATTTAATACAACTAGCAAAGGAATATAGAGCGACAAAATTTAGTCAACCAAAAAAATTGGACGAGGGATAAACAGCTTGAGAGGCAAACTCTGCTGAAAATAACGAGCAGCTTGTATGGCGCTTGGGCCTTTGACGGAAAGCTCTGGTCATCGTGATAATCCTGACCCA
This sequence comes from Angiostrongylus costaricensis, assembly GCA_900624975.1. Lineage (NCBI taxonomy): Eukaryota > Metazoa > Nematoda > Chromadorea > Rhabditida > Metastrongylidae > Angiostrongylus > Angiostrongylus costaricensis. Next base: position 125,193 of record UYYA01004097.1, on the reverse strand, counting down.
TATGCTCACTTACTTGATGCAACAGTTCCTCTACTCTGCGCTCTATCTCAGGAAAGTGAATCTATGCTACACACATATCGTAGTAGTTGAGCACAATACACAAAGCAGTCGATTGAAATTTTTTGAAAATGATGCGCCATCCTTTACGTCGAACCAGTTTTCCCACTTCAGATCATTGATGAACTCGTCTTGGAGACTTAGAAAAAATGTTTCAAGAGGTAAACATCAATGTTATGAGAAGAGAACACGACAGGTAGACGAAGACTTTAATGAAGTTTAAGATTCACGAAATCGCATCCAGAGCCATGTGCAGATACAGCCACTCTGTGATGGCGGTTGTAAGAGAGCGAAACGAGTAGAGAAAGTATAAGAACTGATGCGATATGTCAAGACGGGTTATCTTAGTATCTAAGTAAGTAAGCACTTTTTACACGTCTCGTTTTATTGTACTTTCTGCAGATCTCATTACTTACCTCATCCAATTCCGTTTTTTTGCATGCACCATCAACAGAGGTCTCTGGATTTGCATCTGAGTTCAACTTTAGCGTAACAAATTTTCTTCACGAATGTCGCTGAATGCTGGTCGAGTCGTTTCTCCGTAGCCAATGGGCGATTATGGGGTAGCCGTGCTAGGCGTTTCTAAGTCTTTGGACTAGGAGGAACCTCCAATACAAGTCTGGTACCAATTCACCCACCCTGGGAAGGGGATTGAGTGACATTGCAACCACTTTTACCGCAATTAAATTATACGTAATTTCAACCGTTTTATTTACTGCCTACTCTTCTTAATGGCAGCGTATATTGCGAAATATAACTTCAATGATGCTGAGACATTTGCAAAACTCTGGACCGCAGGTGTCTGAGGTGTGGAACGAACGCGATATTTTCCTTTCCGGGGAGTAACGCGTTCACCACCACACCATGCGGGTCCTTAGTTTCACCTGGATCTCAGCTAGTTTTGTTGATCACTGCCATCAGCAATCACCAGTCAACGGAACGGGATCCCCACCGTAGACACCTGTAGTCCGGAGTTTTACAAATATCTCAAGATCATTGAAGTTAAATAATACGTAGTTACTTAAGTAAAAAGATAAAAGCTGTCGGCGTTGAGCAATCTCTGAGGGATGCGCTATGTATTCGACTTCATTTAAGTACTGCTGGAGGTGATTGAATGCATATCTGGCCTTTGCAATGACTTACTGCGCCCTACTGATGTATCGAGCCAGTGCTGCTATCCTCCCAGACAAGTCTGCTACCAATTTACCAACCTCAGAGAGATGGAGGGCTTGATGGGCCATGGGCGTAGCGATCGATTCCACGTGTGTGTTACAGTGGCGCCTCCAACCACTGCGCCACGCACGCCCTGTTACTTAAGTAGTAACATCAACTCTCATTCTTGTATTTTGTATACTGACAATGTTAAATAAATAGTAATAGCAACAATAATGTAATCATTGAGCTGATGTCTTCATGGTCATTGTATTTCAGTTAGCAGTTTGGTTTTGACTTGTATTTCTGTCATGTCAACGGTTTTTACTATTTTTAGATCGATATTCGGTTAAGCATGTTGGACACGCACACACTTTCTCAACAGTGGGTCCGATTAGAAGCCGAGCAGAGTTAACGAAGCGCGCTGCTTATTTGTAATGTTTAATCTCATGTCTATGCCTCTTTTCATTTAATACCACTAAGCTGAAGCTTTCTGTGACTGAGTGTGTGTAGGTGTGTTGTTGTTGCCATTGTTGTTGTTGTTGTTGTTGTTGTTATCATTATTTATCGATGGTACGCTTCATTACTTATTCTGCGTCCGATATTATGATTTCGGCTGTTGATAGGTGAATTTCCATGAAACGACTATTGTGGACGAGGTAGCAGTGACAACGGCACATTCTAGAGCTCAAGGACTTTAACGGTCAATGAAAGCCACAACTGATAAAATTACCAAACTGCCTTGTCGAACGGTGAAGCTGTTCGGCCTCTCAGAGGACTCAGAGGAGAGTTCGTTATTATTTGAAAACACTTTTGTTACGTTTCAAGTTTGAAATAGTGACAGCTTGTAAGAATAAATATATTTATACAAGTTTATTCGCCAACACTGCAACAAGCACTGCGAAGTTTTTAGTGAAGCTCTTCATTAAACGGTCATTTTTCTTCTGTATTTTAGTAACGTTGCTCTATTTTCTTGCATTGGCCAGGAACCTAAGGTTATGCCTAGAGAGAGTTAGTGATCATTTTGAAACAACTCTAAAAACGGTTATACCCCACTTTTACTCCGCAAAGCGCTCCCACCTATTCTCGTTTGATTTCAACTCAACTAGCTTTGTAAGATTTCGGGGAGGTTTACATTTCGAGTTTATATTTCGAACATTTTCTTCATGAACGCGACTCGACTTTAGCGATTCAAGCAGCGATTACTTTATTAATACAGCTGAGCCCGAAAGAACTTAGAAAATGCAGTCCGGGCAATTGCATTTGTGGACCAAGATGGAGAGACCTACGTGAGCGTGATCTCACTCAGGTTTGCGCATGCATGTGATGCGAAAACCAGTCATTGCAATCGGAGTGTAAGCTGTTCTAAGAAGCGTTGTACACTAGACGTAGCTGATGTAATAATCAAGGGAGATTTCAGAATAAATCTTCGAAACTTTACCTATTCCACTAGCGCAATGAACTGTTGAAGGGGGTATTGAGCTTCCATTTTATAAATATTTAGGCGGTCCTTTGATTCAGGATCAATGAAGTAGCAGTAGGCATGCTCTGAATGGTCGTCTACCACTGACTGATTGATCGTATTTTTATTTACATCTACCGATTACCATACGCTGTGATGCGCGCTGGTTTTCATCGAAGCTAGGAACCGCTGCCATCCTAGAAGATCCAAGTCGCATGAACCAAAGCCTAGAATGGAGCTTATTAAACACTAAAGAAACGGAAATAAAAACAGAGTGTATACATCTTTGCAGGCGAGAAACTAGTTTATGCTTACTGATTACACAAGGCTCTAGACTTCTACAGGCGACGAAGACACTGAAGGCAGCTTCGGCATTGGCTTGGTTTGTAAAGGATTACTTGAACAAAAGTGATCGATACGTTTGAAGAAGTGCCAGTCAGTAGGCAATCGGTGCGATGAATATGGTGGACAAGGCAACGTTTCGTATCACAAATCGTTCAACCTTTGCAGCGTCGGTGGTGCGGCTTGGGGTCATAGGTTATTGTGGAGAAGAATTAATCCTTTTCCGTTGGTCAATAAAGGCACAGAAGTTTCTGATGCACTTCGTCTAGCCAATTGTGGCCGATTCGTGGACATCCATTCGTCAAGCTTCTTCGACATTCAAATATTCTTGACATGCTCTGAAACAATCCAGGCATTTGTATTCACTTATTTTGCAAGCCTAGTTCATTGGTTTCCGGGCAACTATAGGAAATATAGGCATAAAGTCGAGCGCTCGGTGCCCTCTTTACTGCTTCCTCAGTGCTCTGAAAGCTACCATGCTACGCGTGGTTGCTAATGAACCACCGACTGCAGTACGTTTGTCGTAATGATCTCGACGAAAGTTGTTCAGACGAGATCGTTTTTAGGTTGGTTCCAATAAAATTTTCTGCGTATACCAAAATAAATCCTTTTGCAAAAGTCTTTCGCACCCGATATTTACTATCAGCCGTGCTAGGTGCGTTGAACATGACCACGCCTCATCTTTCTTCTACTATCGAGCAACTCCACAGCAGTCGTAATGGAGAATTGCTTGAAGAACTGAGCGGATTTCGGCACAACTTTTAGATCATTCTATAGGCAGTTTGCAGTCTTCATTCGGGCCTTCCTTAACCTACCAGTCACATTTGGATAAGGCTTCGATCAGAATTTTCATCTGTTCACAACAGCTGAGGTTTCTGCTGATTTCGTCTAATCAGAGTCTCAGAAAGTCAAATTCAATGCAACCTAGTCAGCCAAATGCTTTCATAACATCAATAGAAAAGTTCATTATTTAGCTAATAATATAAAGCGGAATAAGATCATTCGCGGCTGTAGATGCTTAGTTATTCACTCAGTGCTACTCTCGAGTTCGATGATGTTGATTGTGCTTAAGCCTTGGGGGTGTTCGCGCTCCCGTAACTCCGTCAATTGCATGCATTCGTAAGCTAATCCTCGCTGCGCTCCTCTTCCCCTCTTTTTACTTGGCGATGTCCATTGTAAATCATAATCATTTTCGATCAGATGTTATGTCTGTCAGTAATTTACCTCCACTTATTATTCCGCTGTAGCTAAAACTGTGAAGAAGTTCGAAATCTCTGAGGAATATTTTAGCTCTAATCAGGAACGATTCCACGATTAGTCGTCAGATACAAACTGGAGAGATCTAGATAAGCATTGAATTTTTGGTATTTCGCCTTTTTTTGGAATGTTTTAAACCTGGACGAAATCTTAAGGCTAACGCTTTGCGTGATGCGTAGAGGTGCTCCTACGACGCAGTTGGATTCGTCATTGCTGTCATATTTGTCAGGGTGAATATTATCGCTGTCTTTAGGCATCGGCAGGTCCTCTTAAGTGAACGTATAAGCTAAGCGTGCATTCAAACACCTCTACCGTCTCACGAATTGGGTAGGATACATGACACTTCCTCACGGGATCGATGAACGCCAAACGATTTTACATCACGTTTTATTGAAGAAATGTCGTACATCGGTCCAGCACTTCCAAAGAAACTTCTCAGCCTTGTGGTTTTTGTTTTTTCGTGTATTTGGGTACAAGAGAAAATAATCAGGTAACCGTTTGGATGTGCAGAAATGGAAACCAAACAGTGTCTAGTATTTGCATGAGACACCCATCATCTTTCACAAAGAAGCGAGAGGCTGAGGTATTAACGTAACGGCAATCTGCCATTTCTTCTGCCTTTTTCTTAGTGACACTTTTGCTCGTCGGGCAATTTTAGCTTGTACGTTTCTACATGTTCTTTCGCATAGCCTTCGATTCCTTACTTTCCGACCTTTTCACTACTCTCTTCCCAAATGATCTCCATTCGTCTCAGTTCTCGTTATTCCCTTAGTGTCACTGATAGTGTCGACTGCTTTGTTCTGTTCCTGGTTCTCGTGCTTGAATTTCAGCTCCGGTTAATTAGTTCTTTCAATTTTCGTTTCTTCGTTAACTTTTTGTTTCTATATTAATAGGGTTACTCCGGCATGTTCCATCAATCCATCCGTTCTCTTTCCTGCTTTTTTCCGCTTGCATGCTATATAAAAAGAACACTGGTGCAACATCTAGAGGCTGTTCGAAAACGTTCTCATATAGTGCAGCTACAACTTAAAATCCAAAGCGATTAATAATCCTTGGATAAACACTATTCAGTTGTTGTTGTGGTTTTGATAAGCAGATAACCCGTTTGTCTGAAACCCAGTCCACCAGGGTTCACGTCTAGAAGCATTTCATGTTTCGTCTTTCTCATATGCCGAGAGATAGGATCACCAAAACTTCTCACTTTTATATGGAATTAATAACAAAAATATTCCACATCAACCTTTTTCTTTCCGCAATGCCCGCTCCGGACGTTGAAATCTCCACTAGAGAAAAACCACCTGAAATTCTTCCGTCTGAGGTTCGAACTGCGATAGAAGGCACGAAAAGAGGCACAGCTTCAAGACCTGATGGCAACACTGTCGACTTCCTTAGAACTAGAAGCCACAATTTACAACTTTTTTTCGCAAACCGTATAGCAGCCTACTTTCAAAAGGAAAAAATCCCAGACTAGTGGAGGACGCCGCGCATTGTCATCCTGCCGAAAAAGGGTGACCGAAAGGATCTTCGTAATTATCACCCGATATGGATAAATGATTTTGCTCCATGGACCACATCCAAACTGTGTCTAGGTTTATTGAAGTATGTTGGGAATACCACCTGCTCCTACTCCAAACCTTAACCAGTTCTGAAAAAGCGTTTGACATTGTCGACACGGATGCAATCCTAGCAATCCTCTCAGCGCTCATCAACCAAGGAGTGGACCCGTCTTACATAAGAATTCAGTGTGACTGTTGTCGAAACTGCACTACGAATATACAGCTCTTCCTGACCACTTGCCATACCCATAGGAAAAGTGGTTCGATAGGGCGACACAATATCGCCAAAGCTGTTCAGTGCCGCACTGCAGTGAATAATGAAGCCACTCAATTGGGATGAGAAAGGATACGTATTGACGGAAAATTCCTATCAAACCTTCGTTTTGACGACGACATTGTTATCTTCTCAAGAAGGAGATGATGGTCATCCTATGCGAGCCAGAGTTATTACTTCCGGAAGGAAATGCTCTTTGAAAAGAAACATAATACAAAGAACAGAAAAGAACATAGTATGAAATACATATTGATTAGTGATACCAAGGTTCAAGGAAAGTCGGTTTCGAAATGTGCCATGAAACTTGCCCGAATTCCTACTAATTCTTAATTAGTATATGAGACCATTTCCATGCAAATTTACGTGAATCCTTCATATAAATTTTCTTCCTAAAGACTACTGCAACCAAGTATTTGAGCTAAATTTTCTTACTTGGTTTTCTGTACAACTTTGTAATGTACCTATGGAGACTTGCACCTGGGCCTTTAGCATCCGAAACCATTTTTGTTTAGCCTGAAAAATTTGCTGGTTTCTCCATGGAAAATGAGGTAGAGTATTTACCGAAATATCTGCAATAGAACTGTTAGATTTCCATTTCTTACGTAAAATGACACGACTGCAAGTCTTGACGTCAGTTGTCGTCTCATTAATAACCAAACGTTCTATGAATAATATTGATTGGCCAATCAGTACTTACTAATTGAGATTCTCCTTTAAGAGAGTTACGAGTTGTGAATTAACAAGTAATGCACGGCTGAAGATCCTTGGTTTTTCTTGCAAAACTTAAAAACAGCCCCTATTACTGCATCATTCGAAAAATTCGTTTAGAGAGTGGCGAATTCCAGGTATGTCAATACGTGTGCGCGGTTCGGACATACACTGTCGAAACTGTTCGGAAACAATTCTTAACATTTTTATTTACCGCTCATTACTTTTTTCAACGTAAAGTATTAAGTGAAATGCAACCTGGGACAACAAGACATATTCGAACGCGCGATTACCCTTTCCGAGAGCTCATGTGTAACCCACTGCAACACTGACGGCCTTACTCTGGCTTTCTTTGAACCAGTTTTTAACTTAACGGTGCCATCAGCAATCACTCACCAACGGGAATGATCTGTTGAGCACAAATTGGCATTGAACCCAGTTAAACTGAAGCCGTAGTATAAGTCACAATTGTAATCGCCTTTTTATTTACTGCCTATTTCTTTCATAACAGAGTATCATTGGTATCACCTGTAGTCCTGTTGATCGTCGAGTGACTCGAAGGTGGACCAGGAAATCTTTTATTTACTTCCTATTCCTTCCATGACAGAGTATGCCGTGAAATATTTCTCCAATCACACTGAGAAAAACATATGACCGCTGATGTCTGCGGTGGGGATGGAACACGTTGTTACCATTTCTCGAAGGCTAAAACATGGCTGAGAGAAAGACTAAACAAAGGACTCACATGGTGCCGTGGTGAATGCGTTAGCCTTCGGAAGGCGTAATAACGCGTTCGTTCTCCACCGCAGACACCTGCGGTCCGGAGTTTTGCAAATATGTCAGCATAATTGTCGTTTTTTCATACGTAATACCCTGGCAGGGAATATTGTAATAGGCAGTAAATAAAAAGTTAACGTTGTTATACTTTAGATTGTCGACTGCAGCCTCGGCTTAAGTGGGTTCAGCGCCGACTCGTGCTACACAGATCATTTCCGTTGAAGGCTGATTTCTGATAGCACCGTTAGGTAGAAAACTGGCTGAGAGAAAGGCAAAGCAAAAGGCTCATTAGTGCAGTGGGTCACGCGCGATCCCACAGAAAGTTCTGAAGACTCGAATCTGGCTTACGGTCCGCGTTGCCAATATCTCAGCTTTAATTGTTGTTGACCAGAAACAGTTTTTGATATTCTTTCGTACTCATAAGGATTACATATATCTGAGTTTTACGTATTTACATGTTTACATGCTATCTTTACTCTGAAGGATTACATTTGCCCTCCACCATCCATCTAATTAAGTACTAACGAAAATATCAGAGATATCATGAATAGTGTTATGAAAAATATCATAAAAAGCAAAACTTTACTATGTGTTCAGGGTGAACGAATCTCTTAGGAAGGCGAAAAAAATTAAGTGCATATTAGGCCTATATTATGGCTTTGCACCCACAAATGAGTTTAGAACTAATTTGGTTGAAAGTGAAAAGGCGGGATTCTTCAGGTGTGGATTTTGGATGATCTGTTCACTATGGGCATCTCAGCGCACCGCTAACCACTGCGATAGATGTACTGTGGTTGATCGTATTGATCAAAATAACATTCCAAAATATCCAAATGCCGATTAAAGTGATTTTCTTCGTATTTTTGTTGAGCAAACGCGAGGTGTTATTATTCTTTGTTAACCTCTTTGTTAAGAATAATAACACCTCGCGTTTGCTCAACAAAAATACGAAGAAAATCACTTGATCAATGCCGAGGTTAATAGAAAGTCGGTCGTGGCAGTTACTGCCGATTAAAGTTTTCGAAATTTTAGGTTGGTTGTTTGGTGAATGTAAAGTGGAATGACATTAGGTGTGGCCGTTGATGCTTGGTTACTTAGCGCTACACTCGACTTCGCAGAAGTTGATCCTATTTAAGCGCAGAGGGTGTTCGCGCTCTCTTAACTCCGTCAATTGCATGCATTCATAAGCTAATCCACGTTGTACTCCTCTACCAGTCTCTTCACCTAAACGACATTTACAATTGTAAATCGTAACAATTTTTGCTCAAATGAAGTGCCTCTCCGTAGCTTCCAATTATTATTGTGTTGTTACTTAAACTGTGAAGAAGTTCAGAATTTCTAAGAATTCAATCATAACTATAAGCAAAATATTTCCACAATTTTATGGCAGAAAAGACTGAGAAGATCAATACAAGCACTAGACTGGTGGTGTTTAGCTTTTGTAACTTTCAGAAACGTTTCAGCCAACCTCTTGCAGGACACGTTGTGCATGCTATTCTGCCATTCAGTAATCTGTAGAAGGCCATCAAATCGCATATTTTCGAGCAGAACCATGGCTTAAGAGTGTTAGTATAGCCAATCAGCTTTGTCGGTCTTTTCTCTCGGTTACTCATTGTACTACTCAAACAAGGAGTTCCTTTGCCAGAAGAAGAATCCTTGATAAGTTTAAATTTGCGTCCAAGAAAAAATCACAACATTCGGGTGGAGAATTTGCCGAGTTGGTCTTATTTCACTAGAGGTGTTTTCTGTGGAATAAAAAGAGTCGCTTAACTGAATTGGAAAGGACACCGTAGAAAATACTCAAACTATCACCCTTATCGGGCTTCGAAACAATGTTAGGAAACTAAGTGAGTGAAAAATGGATCCAATATCAAGAAGGGAATCACTATAACAGGAAGCACTGCTTGTGAAAAGGATTTAAGGTAAACATTTCTACAACCACGGTAGCTGCGTTATAGCTATATTTGGATGGTGCTGTGGAAATAGGGAGCGTCCTGAAACTCTGTTATACGATAGCTTTATATTTCACCTTTTGACTGCTTTAAAAATTTCTTTTTTTGGGGAGCTTAAGAGTAGATTTAACGAGGATGTTTCACATTTCTTCTTCCAACTACGGAGCGCCAGTTCACTGAATTCTAGAGATGGAGTGGTTCGAGTAGTATCAATCCGGGTCCTACAGCTCCAGTCTGCAGTGAATGTTTCATACTCTTGATTCAACGAGGTATTTTACAAGTAACTAGAGCAAACTGATTAACAGTGGGCTTTGCTACAGCTAAAAGGAGATCTAAGAAAAGAACTGGATGCTGGGTTGAAATAAACCACTTAGCAATTTCCCCGTTGTTTATGGGAAGCTATGCAATTACTAGTAAGTGCGATTATGCTATCCAAGTAGGATAACTGAGTTTACAAGAACTATGCGTTGTGTTTTATCGCTCATAGGTTATCGTAAGTGCCAAATGCTTCCTCCTCCGCAATAGTTCCTTCTATTCTTACTGTTCTTGCTGAAACGCTGATAGCTTTCTTGTTTTGTTTCGCCATGGTTTTACATTTTTATGTCAATTGAAAACAAGTGAAAAGCAACGAATAAAGGGCAAGCAGGAAACGAGAATGAGAGACTGGATGATGGAAAGCTCACAGAGGTTCTGGGCGGAATGACGTTTTGCGCACGTGTGCCACCTCATTTCCTTCATCGAAAATTCAGCGCGCTCGGTTTGATGATGATGAGAACGGCAAAGCAGCCACTTCAGCCCTCGGTGTCGTTCGGTCGCGAAATTCAAATCAATCCTCCATTTTTCGAAGTCTTTCCGGAGAACTTGTAGAACTGCTACTGGTGAATCGTATAGGAAAAGTTATTCTCGCGATTGAATAAGTCTGTACTGTCAGGTTTCGATTAGACTTCTATTTCTCATTGCTGTCCTCAGAATTCGAGCAGTCGCTCATCTGACATCGTGACTGACGGTGGGTGAGAGGCTTCCCTCTAACTTATGGCGCTCTCTAGTACTTTGGGATTTGAGATTCTAAGGATTCTTAGCTGAAAGCATCGTCATTTTCAGTGATTTCCCAGCGCTCTTTTAGAAAACTTTCTAAAAAAGACTTAAAATATTCCTTTGTTTAACGAATTATAAATGTACATCTTTGGCTTTCCTTCCTTCCATCAGTTTCGAAGTCAAGTATGTCTGTAACCGGCCAACACATCAATTTTTACTCGCCAAGAACTAACGGGCCGAGTGTATTTTCTATCCTTTCAAGCCTTCGAATCATTCGATTATCTAAGTCTGAACATTCGGTATATGCTTGCATCTATCAGCGTTTTACAGTTCTTTCGTTCATAACGGTTCATCTTATAGCTCCTTACAGTAGTTCTGTTTCAGCTTTCATGTCGATTCAGTTTTCGTCATAACTGTTTAGTCTCCGATGTACATGTCCCTGGTGTCGTCCAATTAGCAACCCATCAAATAATCCTTCTATGCAGTTGACGGAATGCGCTTCCAACTGATGCTGATGCTCACCTGCTTCTCCACTGCTTCTCGTTACCACCACGCCAACGACGATGAGCTACACTTCTCCAACGACGGAAACGTCTGCACGCACTTTCTCGTTTTCTTTTTGTCTTCTTAATTTTTTTCAGAACGCCCTCTTCAATATATTGGCTTTTCTCCCTTTTTTTCTACTCTGCGTCTTTTAATAATCTCTAAACCACTTAGATATGAAAACTGAAATGAGGTAATGAAAAAAAAAGAAAAATCGTACGTTGAAGATGAATTAGCGTCCATCTTACTTTCCACTTAATAATCGCACTTGTTTCGTTTTCCATCCACCAAAATTTTTCTTTTTCAAATCTTACTCTGAATATCGAAATATAGTGAAAGTTTATAGTTATCGTAAATGGTGAAGCTGAAGCTTGAAGCTCTCGGCGTTGATCAATCCCTGAGGAATGCGCTATGCATTCGACTTCATTAAGTATCGTTGGAGGTGAATGAATGAATCTGATCTTTAAAATGACTCGCGGTGGCCTACCGATCTATCGACCCGGTGCTGCTATCCTCCCAGACTAGTCTGGTACCAATTTGCCGACTCCGGAGGGATGGAAAGCTTGGTGGGCCATGGGTCCAAGGATCGATTCCACGTGTGTGTTGCATTGCAGTGGCGCATCCAACCACTGCGCTACACGCGCCATAAAATGGTAGGAAAATTTAATCTATAATTTCAAATGCATACTGTCCAGTTCACAGAGCTTTTTTGATTAGGATGAAGGTCATTTAGAATCTACATGGGGACTTCCTCAGCCAGTTATGGAGCTACTTAAGAAAGCAGGTGACGAGTTTCCTAATGAGTATGTGAGGCAGAGGGTGGACTGCGTATCCCAATTCTTTCAATCCTTATCGCATATGATTTTCTGGAATTGCAGTGAAGCGATTTTTCCTAATGAGCTTCCATGCTGTTAGGATTTTGCCACGNAGTCTGGTACCAATTTGCCGACTCCGGAGGGATGGAAAGCTTGGTGGGCCATGGGTCCAAGGATCGATTCCATGTGTGTGTTGCATTGCAGTGGCGCATCCAACCACTGCGCTACACGCGCCATAAAATGGTAGGAAAATTTAATCTATAACTTCATATGCATACTGTCCAGTTCACAGAGCTTTTTTGATTAGGATGAAGGTCATTTAGAATCTACATGGGGACTTCCTCAGCCAGTTATGGAGCTACTTAAGAAAGCAGGTGACGAGTTTCCTAATGAGTATGTGAGGCAGAGGGTAGACTGCGTATCCCAATTCTTTCAGTCCTTATCGTATATGATTTTCTGGAATTGCAGTGAAGCGATTTTTCCTAATGAGCTTCCATGCTGTTAGGATTTTGCCACGTTTGGAAAAGAAGTGATTGATCATTCTTTGCCAAAAATGAATGAGGTGATCATAGCTTTCTTCTGATGAGAATTTCCTTCCTGACGTCTTTCAGCGCAACACCTTTGTCCAAGCTAGCACAGAACTTCGCCAGTTGTCGTACAAAATCCCTTTTTGTGGTTTATTAAAGCGCAACCAAGGAATCAGTGACTATTGTTTTACTATAAGAAGGGCACATTGCTTCTAGAGTTCTTCCTCCACGTTTCAATTCGTTGAGATGTTTTGAAATTAGTGTCTTACTTGTGTATAGTTCTTCGAAAGCTATGGAATTTCGTTGTCTCTGGATATACTTATACTTCAGTTAGCGTCTTCAAGTGGCCATCATTACTGCAGGCGGATCGTCAACAGTTCTCTCCATCTTCATCGTATTACCCTGATGTCTTCAAAAGCAACGAATGATGTATTATCTGCTAGTAAAGTGGTGACCGTATTTGGTTTTCTAAGTTCTGAATTCGTATGCAAAAAACCACATTGAAAATGAACAGCGAATTTAGAGGAATTAAAAACTTGGGCTGAGTTTCTACTGTTTCGTCGATTTGCCATCGACCTACTGCTTCAGCGAGGACAACCTTTTTTACATGCAAAATGCTCGAAAGGGTAGTAGTTTCAGATTCAACTCAAAAAGTTGGCCGTCACACAAAATATTATGCTATGATTACCTGAAAATGTTACGGGATAAAGCGATCGTCGTTGATCAATCCTTGAGGAATGCACCGTACATTCAGCATCATCGAGTATTGTAAAGGTTGAATGAATAGCTGGCTTACAAAATCACTTGCGGTGGTCTACTGATGCATTAAATCAGTCCTTCCAGACACGTTCGGTACCAATTCACGGAGCCCATATGGTTGGAAGCCTTCGTGAGTCCGAGTCGTGGAATCGAACCACCGATCGATCGATCCAGTGTGTATTGCAAGGCACCGCCCCACACACTCCCCGTACTTACATTGTTTGAAAAGAGAACAATATTGTCGAGAAAATTTTGAACTATTTCCGATGGTCGATAAGCTTTATGAGAAGAATCGGCATGTAATTCGTCGTTTTCAGGGCCCTCGGATTGTTCGCCACAGCTTCTTCAAGCAGCATTTTCGTCTTGGGTACAAACTAAAGTTGTTCTGTGAAGCCCACGGAACTCCTTTACCTGATATGCGATGGTATAAGGATGGTGTCGAAATACGGCTTCGACCAGGCATACGAGTACATTTACATGTGTTTAAATAATTCACTCTTTGCTTTGATTTCTTTCCTTAGGTATCCTGAAATCCTGATATAAAATGAAAAACTGCAATTGTCGTTTTTTTGCTGGGACTTTCCCGTTCGTCGTCACCTGATTCCCTTCAGTTGATCGTCATATGATAGAAATTTAAACTCTGAAGACCCCGAATGGCTGCATAGTTGTTCACGGAGGTGAAGAGTAGAAATGATGAGCTGAGTTGCATGTCGGCTTATGCTGCGCTACTCATGATCTTCAGCATTGGTCGAGCATTTCGAAATTTTCATCCGTTAGTATTTGCTGCAGCATCGTAGTCAGTTGACAAGGAAGCGGTTAGGGGATCTCGGACTACTCAGGTCCTTCGTGGGCTATAACGAGCTATAAAACAATTTCTTTACCAGAATACCATCATTCTACAACGATATTAATATCGTCGTGAAGAGAATGCTTTGACGAAGCGATACGATCTTAGGGAATTTATTTACAACTACCTCTGAGAACGTTATGCGAAGACTGGAATGGGGCAGCATGGAATTCACTGCTTTGCTGGTGTTCTGATAATATCAAACAAAGCGGTAAGAATGATGTGAGACCTCGATAACGCTTAGGGAAGAGCTGGTAAAATTTCAAAAAAAAGATATCTGTTCATGAAGAACGGATTGGCTTCATATGTCCCATGCACGGTCAACAGAACGAATATCTCCTAATGCTCCAGCTATATTTATAGGTCGGTCAATCAGCATAATAAACGACTTAGGTCCTTTTTTCCCTGAATTGACCAGAAGTAAGCGAGCGGTTTGTGGAGTTTTCATGAAAATCAACAATGAAGGGAAGAAAACAAAGAACACCCGACTCCGGGCCAACTTTTCCCACTCCACGGTTCTCTCTGCGTTCACGAGAGGACTATGGTGGAAGTATTTCTCATCACGAAAATTGGACATGAAATCCGATTTTCCTAATGTGTCAAGAATCGAGATTCAAAAACGGTAATAGTCAAGCCAAAATGCCAAAAATTGGTTGAGACGGACACATGATGTATCTGACCGAGAACTGATAGACAGGACCCGTCAGAGTCTGGGTCCCCGGGTTGCCAAGCTCACAATAGAAAGGTCACCGACTTGGTGGTCAGAGCTCTCGACAATGCTAGAAAACAGATAAGATCCTCAGAGAGTTCCAAAAACGAGTAAGCCCATCGGCTGCGACAGAAACAAATGTAGATGTTAGTGGCGCCCCTACAGTCAGTTGATGATGAACGGGACAACAGAGGACATAGATGACTTGACAACGGAATCTTTTGCTTCTTCCCACAGGTGGAAAACATTCTTAACGATCCTACAAATATAAACGAAACTATTACTGCTTGGAAAAACATTTTCCTGAGGCAATCCTACGAGAGCATTTCGTACTCGTAGTATGTTTTTCAACAATGATGAATGACGGAAATATACAACATATTTCTCCAATAAGAACATGTGGACAAGGACGATGAAGCTATGTGTTGATCAATCCATGAGGGATGCGCCATGCATTCGACTTCATTAAGCATAGTTAGAGGCCTACACAATGATTTTCTGCGCGCAACCGATGGATTGAGTCAGTGCTGTTATCTTCCCAGACAGGTCTGACACCAGTTTCCGACCTGAGAGACTGAGACACGGGATCGAATGTCTGTATTGCAGAGGACCTCTGACCGCCGCGGAAAATGCGCACCCTGACGCATTCAGAGACTTCATTAATATGAAATAAAAGATAATGCAATTAACTGATCTTTTAAAATACATATTCTAGGGCCCTACAACTGAAGTTCGATGATTTTGTCGTTGTTTAGTCATTTGATTGCTTGCTTTCTACTAGTAATCATTCTAGTACTTGTGAGATTTATATACTTCAGATTCGTGCCGAAGTCACTGTTAATTCCGTGGCCTCTCATATGGAGATCGATCCGGCCGGTGTGCTGGACGCTGGTGAGTACGAGTGCGTTGCCAACAATGCACACGGCTACCATCTACAGCACATCCGTGCTGAAGCTCGTCTGTGAGCCCGAGTCCGACTAGTCATTTCGCCTATTTCAAACAGCCATATCGCACAGCGTTTACAAATCTGGTCGTCATTCTCGTTTGGACCTGCTGTTAAAACTAGTGCCAATTCTGCTAATTCGCATTTGTGAACGCCAAGGAGAACAACGTTACTTTTTTTTTGAACGTATTTGAAAGCCTTTGTTGTAAAATGACGACAGAATTTATAGTATTACTGGCTTTCTTGTGCATAAAAATAGCAATTCTGTGGAACAGAAATCCTGAGTAGGCGACACCCTGAAAATGACTGCTTGTACCTATTTTTTTTCAGCTTGGCCAAGCAACATTGTAAGATCTCTGTGAGATTTTGTTTTAACGTGATAGACGATTTTCGTTCTTCTTAAGGTTACATGACGTTCTTAGTATGTTTTAGTATCATACGACTGAGGAACTTTTGTGAGATTTTACTCTATCAGTCGAGATGAAGATTTGTTCTTATTACTATTTGTGCTACATACACTTAACAAGAAAAAAGGAAGGAAACTTATGATGACGAAAGTTTGTAATCCTCGTCATAGCACTGTTATGTAGAGATTTTCAGATAAAAAGCACTGGAAGGGAGCTTTATGCGTAACGACGGCGTGTACTATCGGTATAGAAAAAGCATCTCATGGTGGGAAACAAATTTTCTGGAGTCGACGTACTCATAGATGACTCATAGATAAACAGTTGTTGTCGCTTATATTCGGTGATATCTTTGTCCAGCTTCATTAATGTCTCCATTGTGACGCCGCTGATGATTCAGCAGTACCACCTGTATCATCAGTCGTCCCGTTGATCGTCGAGTGACTAGAACGTAGGCGCCAATAAATCTTCAATTTTTCTCTGTCGAGTGGCAGGGGCTCGTTGAGCATCATATTTTTGTGAAGAACTCTGACCATCGGATCGGTGATCTGGCTGTAGCACATTTAATATCTTGAGGAATATATTCATTAACAGCTGTTCTCCACTTGTTATCGTTCATATGCATTACGTGTCCGGCCCACGTTACCTTCGACTGTTGGGTGCACAGAATGGCAGCTTTGATTTTTGATCGTTAACGCAGGTCGCAGCTTCGGATGCCTTTCTTTACTTGTGTGAAACGGGATACTCCTAGCATCGTTCTTTCGACTGCGCCTTCGATAACGCTGAGTGATCTTTCATCCTGATTACGCAGCCACGATGTTTCTGACGCATACGTTAGGGCAGGAAGTACCGTTGAGTCGAAAAGGTGGGCACGGAGTCGGGTGTTTTTTGTCCTCTTCACTACATCTTCGACGCTCTTGAAAGCTCCGAAGCCGCTCGTTTCCTTCTGCTCAACTCTGGAGCCAAGTCGTTCAACATGTTGGTTTCCCGACCTAGATAGACATAACTGGAGCATCCGGAGATATTCGTCCCGCTGAGCGTGAACGGGGCATGCGAAACCAATCCGTTCTTCATGAACATCGTTTTTGTGAGATTTAGTCGAAGATCAATCTTTCCACAGGCTTCATCAATGTCGGCAAGCATACATTCCGCTTGGCTAATGGTTGGTATTATAAGGACGATGTCATCAGCAAAGCGAAGATGGTCTAACTGCCGACCATCGATTTTCACTCTCATATTATTCCATTCCAATGTTCGCATTAAGTCCTGGAGAGTGGTGGTAAATAATTTTGGCGAGATGGTATCGTCTTGCCAAACCCTTCTTTTGACGTCAATGTTAATATCGCTGTGGAATGGTGATATCTTGGTTGTTAAATTTTTGTACAGCTCACGAAGAATCTTTATACAATGAATAGCAACTCCCTGATTGTCCAAGGCTTCATTGACTGCTTCCATCTCAACTGAGTCAAAAGCCTTTAGATCGATGAAACTGAGACAGAGTGGTCTTTTGTACTCTCGCGATACTTCTATGAGTCTTGCTACCGTGTGGTTGTGGTCTATCGTACTGATCTGTGTAGTAATCGTGAATGATTTTTCATATTCCTCTCAGACATTTCAATGTTAGGAAGTAAATTTGCTAAAGCCGCCTGGCTTTTGCAGACTTTTAGCCTGGTTCTATCATGACATTTGATGTAAGAAATTAGAAAAACGGTGAAACTTTACACCAAAAATTATCACAATCTACTGCCGCTGTAATGATTAGATATGTATAGAACTCGGAACCTAAGTTGGGCTTCGAACCAGTGATTACCACTGTCGACGTATTCCTTGCTATCCACCATACCAACCGGGAGCCTTGCTTTGCCTACCTTAGCCATTTTTCTCCTTATTGGTGCTACCAGCAATCCTCTGTGAACGGGAATGATCTGGATCGCACAAATCGCCACTTAATAAAGATCATCTGAATCAGCAGTTAAAATCCTAATATTCCACCTTTAATTTATTGCCTATTCATTTTTCACGGCAGGGTGCTATCGAAAGTACCAAAATCCGCTTTTTTCCCCCACTCTAAATATTAAGGAAGAGTAGTGGAAACTCATTAAAAACTTTTGCACCAATGGTTCTACATGATCAATAAATTTTTTGTGCATCCAGCGAATATCTATTGGAAAACAAGACCTGGATTTTTTTTTAGGAAAACGGCTGGAAATGATCTAATCTTTACGGAATCTGATACGGAATTCACTTGAGATTACCATAAATCATTTCCTCTAAAGAAGTGAAACCTATTGCTAGAATCACTCCCTTAGACGACTACCGGAGGTACTGAGTTGTTGTCTATCACAATGGATCAAGGAGGCCTTTCGTTTCGAATGAATCGCGTCCATTACGCCACCAACATCTCTAGTGCTCTCCCGCTCTTCACGGTCGCGTTGTCAATAATCTACTTCTGCCTTGAAATAGTATTACACCTAACTCCACTTGTGGAAGGAAACCTTGAATCAGCTCTCAGCTAACTTTCACCGCTGATAAATGTCTTACTGCAAAAACACTCCTTTTGTGAGAGGAAAAAATTTGAAAAATGTCAGAAGCATTTCGTGCCACTTGCCACGACGAGACAACGAAATATTAAATGGAACATGTGGTTGTAAACTTAACGGACACCGCTGTGGAAGGATGGTTTAGTCATAAAAACTTTCAGGAACACCTTTAGTGTAAACTAGGAATCCCGAACCACTCAGCAGGTGGTTCACTTTCTGCAGCGTTCATCACGTCACGCTAAAATCCGATGTTTTCGAAGTCCAAGTGAATGCTTTGCATTTTCTCAGCCCTAACAGAACTCTCATCTTTATCAGTTGAGCAGCTAAAGCAGCCAGCTGCTGACGACGCTAACGTTTTTTAGCTCGTAGGAAATAACACCTTGGTATTTTTCTTTTTTCTTAAAGACATTTGAAAAACGTTTGAACCAACTGTCAAGTATCTGCTCTTGAGACCATGGAGCAGGATCGTCCATTATAAGTTGATTAAGTCTGGTTGATCGGGCTGTTTTTGCTAGAAGCGCACTTTTTAATAGTTCATTTCAAAAACTTCTATTCAGTCACATTTTTTTAAAAGAAGAAGTTTAGAAATGACGAAAAATTGAATGTGTGGTGTTTTGTGTGATTGGTGTGATTAGTCATGAAAATAATTGTTTGAGGAAGAAGAACCACTAGCGAATTTCTCCTCAATACAAATATTGGTAATAAAAAGAATTACAGGCCTATTGATTAGTGTTTGATTTATCGTTAAGTGGTTTACATTATTCGTCATTATTTACTGGCAAACTGACATTTCGACGGATTTCGCCAGCCTCAGAGCCTGGAAAGGTCAAGTTGACCGCAATCTACCCAGCCAAACACCTCCATAACCAGTTTTCCTTTCCAGACTCTGAAGAAGGCAAACGTCGTCTTGCTCGTAGACGACGAAATGCGTCGCTCGTAAACGAAAAATTAAAATAACACTTCGTGTTTGCTGAATTCGTCATATCACTAAAATCATTTACCAGCTGATAGCAAACGTTCTCGTCAAAAAACGGTTAAATTGCTCACGTCGAGGTTGACTATTGAGGGTTGCTTGAAATACTGCTTGTGTCGTGAATGATTAAATGGATGGCTTGATAAAATGAATAAATTCTAATAAGATGCCTTTCTGGAACGATAAGCTAACATGAGGCTGATAAAGATGCTTTTCGGCCAACGCTTCCACGTCTTCGTCTTCCTCAGAGCCGATGATCCGAGTCGATGGTCCACAGGCGTTAGGCTTTTCTATGTGATGTGGAATGAGGCAGCCTCACCGGAGAGGGTTCTTTAATACGGGACAGTTATTATTGATAATGACTACCTGTTGATAATAATTATTAGGCATCTTGATCATAATTATAATCCTGTAGTATGTCATATCATCTTCAAAAAACACAAAGCGTTTCGAGAACCTGATTCTATTCAGAGAATTCAAATCTCAATGCAATGTACCTCCTGCAGTCCACAAAGGACATTTGCTAATGGTTGAAGGCAGTAACCGTCCTAGCGCTGCTATTTTGGAATTCCAAGAAAGTTCATGTGAGGACTGGTCAATTAGCCATCACTTAGTTTGATTAGTTGTTCTATGTTTGTTTCGGGCATTAGTAGTGAAGCGTCACGTCTTTTCAGCTACCTTGACGCACTAAGTGATCTACAAAGCTGTAATTGGTAGATATATTCTTGGATGTTATGAGCCATGGCATTCATTTTTTTAGCTTTCGAGTGAGAATTTGCCTGGTAACAGGAAGCAATCGACCTTTTAATTGATCGATGTTGATGTTATCCTCGTCAAATTCCATACTCAGGATAAACTTTACCCTTTTATTTACTGCCCTTTTTTTAATGGCAGGGTATATTGCGAAATATAACTCGTATATAATGCTGAGATATTTGCAAAACCCCGGACCGCAAATGTATGCGGTTGGGAACAAACGCACGCTATTGTCTTTACCGGGGCGTAGCGCACTTCACCACCCCACCATCCGGGTCCTTCGTTTTGCATGTCTCTCAGCTAGTTCTATTGATCTTTTTGCCATCAGCAATCACCCGTCAACGGGATGGATCTGGGGAGTCCAAATCGGCATTGAACCCAGTTAAGCTGAGGCTTAGTTATAATCACAATCTTAATCCTTTTATTTACTGCCTTTTTCTTGAAGAACCCGGATGGTGTGGTGGTGAAGTGCGCTACTCCCCGGTAAAGACAATAGCGCGCTTTCGTTCCCCACCGCATACACCTGCGGTCCGGAGTTTTGCAAATATCTCAGCATTATATACGAGTTATATTCTCAGGATAGTTCAAGCCATTACCAATCAATGCAATAAATGTCTTATAAACCGATGTCTCCTCATTTACTGATATCTTCTCAATTTAGTCGGTACTACTGAGAATACTACTATTGGAAGATTTAGAAGGGTACTCTCTTCTCACAAACGTTCAGCTTTAGTTGTGAATTACTAAGGTATCTAAAGAAGACCCTAACCAATATTCCAGGTTTTAGTCGAGCGATTTGTTGTCCGCATTACTTCGACTCCTCATTAGTCTGCGAGATAAGATGGCTCATTCGCAAGTGTTATCCAACTGTTGCATCAGTCGACTTCTTCAAAATTACTCGGAGCTGACATTAATGTTCACCGTCGAACTGAACATCACCACCCGGTCGGTCGCCGTAGCTACAGTCATCTCAGTCCTACTCTATTTGCTTCTATAACTCGTGTTATCCACTCCATTGCCCCTTCTTCATTTCATCGTTTCGTATTTGTCTCAATAACCTGGCTTTCTTGAGTCGTTTCATGGTTATTAACCAATACGAAGAAAGTTTTTTAGTCTAATTTTTTGCCGTTAAACAGCTATCAGAAGACTCGATGGGTTCTAAAAAAATTCGCACCGGAAAAACCTTTGGAAAAAACAAAAAATATTAGGTAATAATTTCTGCATAAGCTCATTGATAAGGTCAAAGCTGTTGTTATTTTACGATTAACTAGATTCTAAAAGTGGTCGGTCTCTTAGAATGATCACAATAAACTACTGCTTAACGAAGAATTTCAATATAGCCGGTGTTTCTTCTTCAACTTCGATCTAAGACATATTTTACCAGTCTTTTCACTCAACTCTTTTCCACCTATAATCTCAAAAAGGTATGACGAAAAGGTGGTCGGTTTCACGCGTGTGGCACAGTGGTCGGAGGTGCCATGCGACACACACGTGGAATCGGTCTTTGCGCCCATGGTCCACCAAGCCTTCCATCCCTTCGGGGTGGGAAAATTGGTACAAGACTTGCATGGGAAAATTGTAGAACTGGATGATACATCGGCAGGCAACCGCGGGTTATTATAAAAGCCAGATATGCATTCAATCACCTCCAAACGATGTTTAATGAAGTCGAATGCGTGGCTCATCCCTCAGGGATTGGTCAACGCTGAGAGCTTTATCCTTTATCCTTTAAAGTCGAAAGGCACCAATCGTCGGGCAGTTACTATTCCTTTCTTTTCAAATCATTATTCGACAATTGATATTCTGGAAATTTTTTTCTAGTAAACGCTGAGAGAATTTTTCTTTTTCCAGATGTTATTATCAATTTCTCAGAATAAAACTTTTGCTATGCATTTCCTTGTCAAATGAGCAGCTGGAGAAAGGCAGCTGTGGAAACCATGTCAAACATGAGCTCGTCAGTTTGAACGACTCTCCTCAACGGCTGTGGTTGATGTTGGGTTCCACTTAGCTTTTGACTCTTATCGTTTATGCTGGTTTTTCTTTCAGCCATTATCCGTTTTGTGCGCAATGGAAACTTTTGCTGAATGTTCCCCTTTGACGTTAACGAAATATAAACCAATTGTGAATGACCGAATTTTTTACCTTACCCTGGGCTGTGCTTTAAAATGGAAAGCTAAGATATGTAAACGCCTCTCTAGAAAGAAATTTCATTTGTTTTAACTAGGTACTGTAGTATTCCATAGTATTAGAAGCGTTAAATGAAGGTGCTTCTGTATATTCCTTAACGATGTAGTTTTTCACCTACTCGATGAGCAGGAGACAGTAAAAATGATTTCATAGCCCCATTCTCACCTTTGTTCAGTTCAGAAAATATTTTCGCGCTTCATCACAAGCCCGTGTATTGTGCAGAATGCTGGCGATTAGCTGTCATATGAAAAAGAACTTCTGCTGATGAACGATGGAAAACAAGGACAGCTGACAAATTCGTTTTCGTTCAGTTTCACAAGTTTCATTTTCTTTTGGAGTGGAGAAGTTTTTCTCTTATCGTTGCGCACTCTAATCTAATTGAATTGCTCTTCAACTATTTTCTATATTCAGTGAAGATCATTGCCGACTTTCGAGTTGTCGGTGCTCTAAATTTTTTCGATTATCTTTTTTTCCAACTTCTTTTCTTCTCTTAGATTTGTTTTGTTGATTTTTGAAACGAAGGCGAAAAAAAGATATTGCCAGAACATCAGAGTTAGTTTGAAAGCGTTAAGATTTTCGGTTTGCGTTATCTTTTAAACAGTTTGAATACTTTTGAGGTCAGCAGTTCTCACCTTACGTGTAATACGGTGAGTCTGGAAACTGATGGAATACCGAAGTTCGTTTACCGAAATCAGGATGATCTGTGGCTACGCTCCGGCTGTTATGCCGGCTTCACGTGGTTGTGAAAGTCGAGAGGTCTTCGTTTCGGCTTGCTTCCCAGGGCAATGCCGTTAGGATATATTTTATATATCCTACGTCCATTATATCCGTTTCGCAATATCCGCCGTCGACTTGTTCTCACCGTGAAAGCACAAAACATTTTACAACTAAGGCTATGAAGACCACTTTCCACATTTTATAGCAAACTTTCGGCTTTTACCGTAAAAAAAAGTATAAAGCTCTCGGCTTTCATCGATCCCTGAGGGATGCGCCATGCATTCGACTTCATAAGTATCGTTGGAGGTGATTGAATGAATATCCTTTACGATGACTCGCGGTGGCCTACCGATGTATCGAGCTAGTGCTGCTATCCCCCCAGACAACTCTGGTACCAATTTGCCGAACTCGAAGAGATGGAAGGCTTGTTACGCCACGGACACGAGGATCGATTCCACGTGTGTGCCGCAGTGGCGCCTCCAACCACTGCGCCACAAGTTCCCACGTTTACCATATTATTTGGAAAATCTACCTTTCTTTAACCTCGGTATAACTAATCAACATGTATTCTTTCACTGATAAACCAACACGAGGTTGATAAACAACTTCATTTGGCTAATGTTTCTGCGCCTTCGTCCTCCACGGAGCCAGTGATCCGAGCCGATGGTCCACATCGTAGTCGGTGCCGCATTTTTCGAAAATACTTTAGAAAGAATATGGGTCCCTGAAAACACTTTATGCTTACTGCTCACTGAATCTTTGTTCAAATTTTTTTGTTTTATTATTGAACTTTGACAAAACTTCAGACCATTACTGTAGTTCTAGCTCCATCACATCGTTCTTCCCCACTACGATGCAAGGTCCTTTTCACAAAGAAAACCCATACGTAGCGGCGTGTGACCATTTCTTTGGCAACCAAAGGAAATCAGTAGTCTGAGTGTTCTGACAGGGACTCTAACATGTCGCTACTAGAAATTTGCCTACGAAGTAATTGGGAGTAGACTGAGATTGAGGGCCCAACTTTGTCATTTGGTTAGCTGAAGATGTTGAATTTCTACGAATATTTATACAAGGCAGCTAGATGATTCAGGTCGCTATCCACTGTCTACCCATCTCTATTCCAGACCAGCTGTCTATCTGACTTCCGCAACCCGTTCTATGTACATTGTCCTTGTTCACATCTCTAAATAATATACAGAATAAACGCAGGTGTAATGGCTAGTCGAAATAAATTCGATCAACACTGTTAGCCTTCCATATTCCACAGAGCTCGCTAAGTGGTTTAGTGTACAATGACTGTTTGTAGACATAGAATTACCTTCCGCATTCGAAGTTCACACCCTGCTCAGTTACCAGAGCCGAAGAACACTTTTATATTTCTCTCCTAAAACCTAACCAAGGTTAAACCAATTCCAGCAAGAGCAGAGCCTTTGAGAAAACCTATTTTTTCACACGACATGTCTTCCACATCTATTACATGGATCTCAGAACTCCTCATATTCGATTCATTTCTTCGCATCCATCATCCACGGTGGTCTCCCACTTTTATTTGTAGCTTTAGCTGCTGCTTGAGGATTTTCCTTTTAATATGAATGTCGTTGAATGCTATTTATTCGATTTTCGCTAGTATTCCCAAAAAATCGGACTAGAGTGTTTGTACTTAGATTGTAAAAAATGAGGCTTTCTTAGAGAAGATCGGTACCAAATTCCTGACCGCGGAGGAGTGAGAGGCTTCGTGAGCCCGGAGCATGATCGACCCAGCACCGTGCCCGTAATTACGCTCCTGGAAAACTAACCGCAACGTGGGAAACCTTCCCATTAAACGACAAAGTTTGTCAAAAATCGGAGGTTACGACATGGTGCCACATTGGGAGAGATCTGAAAACTCGGAAAATAAGCCACACACTCAGAAAAGCGGGTGTGAAGTGAAAAATGTGCTACGTTGAACATGGTTATAAATACTGACCACGTAAGTATTTAAACGCCTTTGTAAGGGTCTTGCTCAATTGTAACGAAGTGGTATCTGCGGTGCACACTGCTCTGTTTTAGTACAAATCAACTTCAGATCACAGCCTCACTCATAAAGGCAGTGATGTACACTGCTTAAGGCGAATTTCATCTCCGTTATATTACGATGAGACCAAAGCACTATGATGGACTAACATCTGTGTTCGTTTCTGGTCTCCGCTACGTCAGTGTTTAAGCGAAGAACATTAATGGTATTTCGTTTTGTTCTGGCTGATTGGTCGTTTGTGCGGAAACAACAAAATATATTCTATTACCTTCAAATCTAGGAGAAACTTTTTTGGGGGCGTTTCGGTTTTCTTCTGAACTCCGTGATGGTGGCCACAAACCGTTACTGAGCCACATTTTGATCGCCTTACTTTCCTGGTGTCTTCTTTGTCCACAAATCACTAAGTTTGTTTGGGTAAATAATTTCCCTTTGTTTTCGCTATTAGGACACTGTAAAAAATATTTTAATCACCGACCTAACAAAACAGACTTCCACCAAAGCATTGAAAAAAGTCCAAAGCTTTCTTAGTTAAAACAGAAATGTGCACGGATATAGTGCATTAAAAACTCCTATTCAAAATCAGAGATTCTATTGACTACTAAGTCCTTTTTGTATCTTAAAGTGACCACATATCACCAAGGGAGATGCTTCATGATCACACAAAGGTCGTCGACTATCGTACTAACTAGTTGTCATCGTGCTATGATAAATCACCTTACAAACGCTTTGATAAATAGAATTTTCGTTTAATACCTTTAAAGGAGACTACAATGATTTCTTGCACTGATTCATCTATGCGTGCAGGTAGACGTGTTCTCTTGTTCTTTCCTACTGTTTTTATTACGAGATGTGGGAACTTCAACGGAAGGGAAAGGCGAAATAATTCGATAGCGCGGCTCAAGAAGCCTTGTACATTGCCTTTGAATTGACTTTCAACGTTAAAGGGCAAATAAAAGATAGAGCTCTCGACGTTGATCAATTCCTGAGGGAGTCGCCATGTATTCGACTTTATTAAATATCGTTAGAGGAGAGTGAATGCATATATGGCCCATACAATGACCTGCGACGGCCTGCCGATGTGCCGACTCAGCGATGTTATTATACCGTACAGGCCTGGTACCAAGTTACCAAACCCGTAGGGATGGAATACTTGATGAGCTTGGGGCGCGGGATCAATCCCAATTGTATTGTTGAGGGCTTCTAAACAGTACACTACATGTGCCTTTTTTTACCCGTGTGTTATTGCCCTGAAAAAAATCTGCATATTCTAATGGTATTTACTTCAGCTAATGCATAACGCTCATTATGCGATATGAGCAATTCATGTGGGGAGTGGGCAAAATGGACGAACTGCACCACGTCTAATGCATTTCGTTTTTCGTTGTGCATTTTGCTACACAGAACTTTCCCACTGCATTTTTTGCATTTGACGGATAGCTTGCGGTATCAGGCCTGGTCCATGGAGAATTCTAATCCGCACATAATAGTTTGCAAAAGCCTTTTTTTGAAGACTTTGTTTTCCGGCCAGAGTCTATTGATCTTGAACACAGTACGCTCCACAGTTATTGTTAGTGACAAAGGGACAAAGTCTCTTTTTGAATCTCTACTCGAACACTGGAATTCGACAATTATGGATTTAATATGTATTATTTCTTGATAAGCTTGCACGAGGTTGATAAATATATTTATTTTCGGCTAACGTTTCGACGTCTTCGTCTTCCTCAGAGCCGGTGATCCGAGTCGATGGTCCATGCTTGTTGTTCGCCTCGACGTTGCGTCTTCGCCTTCCTGTCGAGCCAGATCTTCCTCAGCGAGCCATCTTCTCGAATGAGGCATCCTCACTCAGTGGTGCCCTTTTATACACGATGCTGATGGTGGATACATAATGACAATGTCCGGTGGTAACAACTTGTATTTCTTCCGGACATACATCATTGCGCTCATCGTGCAGAGGTCGGTGTATTATCAGCTAGCACAAAGCGTAGTAATACTTCGAAACCGACCTTCACTAAACCTCGGTGTGACTAATCAATATGTATTATTTCTTGATAAGCTTGCACGAGGTTGATAAATATATGGATTTCTACCCGCCACGACGAGAGACAAATCATTGAGCAGACTTCCTCAAAAGGGCTCGATGCTCACACTACGTACACGCCCATCAAGATGCTCCAACGTAGTTCATCCTTAAAAAATTTATTCCAGTTCTGTTACCACAAAGTTTTTCCAATGCTTGAAAGGTTTCGGTAGAAAACCTTTGCTACACAATGTTACACAAAACAATGTGTAATTTACAGTTCATTCATATATAATTTGTTCATACTACATAGAATTAACAAGGTATATTTTTCACAAAGAGCAAGCAAATGTTCGGTACTAGTAAATATTTGCCTAGAAACAACCACAATGATGCTGAGATATTTACAAAACTCCGGACCGAAGGTGTCTGCGGTGGGGAACGAACGCGCTATTACCCTTTTCGCGAGCAAACGCGTTCACCACCACACTATGCCACTCCCTTGTTTCACCTTTCTCTCAGTTTGTTCTATCGATCAGAGCCATCAGGAATCACCCGTCAACGGGTTTGATCTAGGGAGCTCAACTCGGCAACGAACCCAGTTGAGCTGAGGCTGTAGTTGTAATCACAATGTTAACTTTTTGTTTACTGCCTTTCTCACGGCAAGGGTATTACGCAGATATGTTTGCCTAGAACTCACACTTCGTACCGAAGATGTACACTTTGCACGATGAATATTGAAACAGTCTAAGCAATGATGTTGCTTATGACGAATCCATTTAGTGTGAATTTTCTCAGCAAGCCTGGTAGCGTGTTTCCAATCGCTATGTATTATCACTTTCTACATGGCTATTTTCATGTTTTGAGTCCACTGGTTTTCCCTTTTCAAGGAAATTAGCGATTAACCCTGCAGAAATCACAACGACTCCTCAAATGTCTGTGATAAACAGCCCATGAACATCAATCGATCTTATCAGCGAGGAAAAAAAGTGTGGTTGCACAACATATTAATTGCCCTCGAAGTGCACTGGTTTTGCAAAACGCCACTGTATGATCACTCACCAATGATTTCACGACTTCTCTGTCGTCTCTCTTCGATTCGATCTTTTCAGGCTCTCTGACAGGAGACGTACCAGGACTACATTGTATTCCACCCTCCAACTTTTGCATTGGTACTTTCGACGAGGAGTCGGTCGATGTAAAATTGCATCATCAATTGCCATACTTCAAGGCTGGAGAGCCGTGCTCTTAAACACTACAATTTACCTAAGGCGATGTACTTCTGGAATGCCACAAGCAATGAATAATCACATATAGACTCCTAGAGCCAGCCATGAAATAAAATCTCTCCTACAAATCTGCTGTGTTCTGAAGTCGTCGAAAACCAACACTGTCCTTATGTGGAGCATCTAAAGTTCAGTATCGAAAGGTGTAGTCTATGACATGAGACCAGTCACCCCGGCTATGTGCTTAAAAAGAATGGTGGACGAGTTGTTGAAGTACGCAGCTGACATGGAATTATCCGTCATCCTACGCAGCGACCACGCAAAATTGAAAGTAGGCTTCGTGCGTTAATAATGTTTTACCGTAGTTTTCGACATTTTTTCCACTGTTTCTGACATATTGGTTGACTGAATAGAAGAAATGCTGCTGTGTTGGAAGAAAGCTCGTCGCTACACTCTAGACCACCATCAAATTTGTAACTGTTCGCGACTGTTTGCGGTGACGAAAAGATATTGTAGAAAGCTGCCTCAAGACTATAACTCCATCCACTTCATAACACAAAGTTTTTCTTGAAGTAACCTGCGGCACCAGAATATTTCTGTGCGACCTCCTTCCATAATTTACTTGAAGCAGCAAACAAGATCAAGTTGCATTTGGAATGTGGTGCGGTTACTAAGACATAGATATCGTGAGTACACGAAGCAAACGAACATGAACATCGTATAACTCAACCACAGATATGACGATTGACTAGTAGGCATTGTAAGTTCCGAATAGCCTTTTCCTTCAACAATGACAGCATACCTCCAAATATTTAGCATCTCCCAGAGATGAGGAAGTAGTCACATACCCAAATGAAATAAATGACCGAAGCAATCATGACCATCACTGTTATCGAAATATATTGCTTTTTGTCTTGCATAAGTTTCTTGCAAAGATTATCCTATCGAGTAACTCAGTCTTAGATTATAAAAGCGGATAAATAATTCTCTAGTTTAAACGATCGACTTCCCATAAACCTCGGCATAGTGATCGATATGTCTCGACATTCTTGTCGAGCAAACACGAGTTGTTACTTCATTCCTTATTCCGTTAAAACTGACGTTTCGACAGTATCGTCTTCTTTATACCCTGGAAGGATATTGATATGCAGTTTACTACGCCAAACGCTTCAATAACCTGTATCACCCGTACAACCTGTAGACCCGTTGATCGTCGAGCGACTCGAGAGGGCGCCAGTAAATCTTCCATTTTTCCCTGTCGCGTGCAAGAGTTACCTAGTGGGTTCTGCTCGCTCTAGGAGCTCGTCGAGCATCATATCTTTCTTCATGACACTTTGTGAAAAACTCTGACCATCGGGTCGGTGGTCTTCCTGCGGTACCTTTGACATCCCGAGGAATCCAGTCACAAACGGCTCTTGTCCATCGGTTGTCATTCATACGCATTACGTGCCCGGCCTACGGCCCACTATGCAAGACCAGCGACAAAAGTGTGTTTGTTACAAAACCCAAGCAAAACGTGGCACTCAAACTCACCGCTTATTACGTGCCTTCTTATGAACTTCCTTCATTTATCTGACGTGAGGTTGGTATAGATAGTGTTGTTCTTGTTGTTGTCGTTGCTCAATGGCTGGCGTTTCGACGACTTCGCCTTCCTCGAAGACTAGACGTACCATTTGTAGTAGCAACTCTAGATTTCGATGAACTCTGTAGTATTAATGAGAGTCTATCATATGAATAAGACACCAATTGTCAAAAACTACACACGGTGCTGTTGGACAACTCGTGTGTTGTTCACGAGGTATGACGAGTGACACAACCGCGGGAATGTGCATCAAAAAACCATTCTAATATAGTGCCAAGTCACGTGTGACGCAAGGCATTTGTCTTTCCGGCTCATTTTTGGACTTCTGAAATTTATCTAAACGCCTCTAAGTCTTGCGCGTTGATGTCTTAAATTCTTGCGGTAGGATCCGGACATATACTTCGAACTCATCACCATTGTGTTTTTGTGCCCTTTCTGTGCCTATAGGAGCACTTTGTCAGGTTTTAATTTTAACATCTGGATGTTTTTTATGCAGGCACAAAGTGGTTTACCTGATTCCTCTATATATTGTTCACCGCAAGCCTTATATGAGACCAGGTATATTGTACATGAGCTCATGTAACTCCTGTCTCTCACGTTAGAACAGATTACATACTTGTCTGAGGTGCACCAACGATCATAAAGGTGATTTCGAACTAGCTGATAGCTTAGAGTATTGGGTAGGAGGTCAATAACTGCCACATAACTTTCAAGACCACTTCTACTAAGGTACCTCTTTATGGCGTAGGTTAAGTCGTTTGAAACGAAAGGTAATTTGAAAGGAATCCTATTTAGATTTGGAACATTGTTTCGAAGAATAACCATACCTTTCTTTCTGACTCGAGAGGCTTTTTCTTCGTAGCCATTAGGAACGGCTATTTTTTGCGCCAAATTTAGCGATTCCTTCCTTTCCTCTTCTCCTGTGCAAACATTTTTAGCTGTTTGGTACATGCTTCTGATGAGGGCTTTTTCATGTGTGAATGATGAGGAGATAGACGGTCATCGGTATATTTTTACTGCTTAGTTTTCGATATAATCTTGTCATGTACCCATTTTCCAAAAGGTTTATTTGGATGTTTAAGAATGGAAGCCAGTCATTGGTTGGTTTTTCTCGCGTAAATTTTATATACTCTGACTATCCGTTTAACAATTCGAAGCATTGGTCCATTCTTGTGTGGAACAGACGACGAAGCGGTCGTCTATATATCGACGGTAGACTAAGGATCGGCGATCTAGAACTCGAGCTTCTACCTTGCCAAGTCCTGGTGCTAATCGCTGTCCCATCGCCAACCCTCTAAGTTGTGCAAAATACTTTCCCAACCACTTAAGATTGAACAGCTAACACACTGTTTTAAGAGAGTGCTTAGTTGTTGGATCGACAAGCGAAACATATTCATGTTCTTTTCATGTTCTACGAGTAGCTCGAGAATGGATTGCATTACGGAGTCATTCGAAACATTGGCATAAACTGAGGGAACATCAAATGACTCCATTACATGCGTGCTGTTTGGTTGCGCGTACCGTAGGTGATCTAGGAACATTCTGGTGTTAGGCAGATTGGTTGGTATGAATTTCAATAACTGGGTCAGGATAAGGCTCAGAAACCATGTTATTTTATCTGTTGGGCCACCTATACAAGTGATGATTGCTCTAACCTTAAGTGATGACGGGTCAGTGGATGCAAGATCATCAGTAGAAGTTTGTGTGCCTTAATAAACAATATAGGACAGGACAAGTTGGATGGTCGTTCTTAAGCCGAGAAATAACTGAAGGCTCTAAACACGCATCTTTTGCCATATTGACCCACTTCCTATTTAACTCTCGATATTGAGTTCTGTACTCCTTTTCAGTGAATGGTCGATAGACGACGTCTCAACGATGTTTCTCTCTTGTTCTAACATCCAGCTGACTAAGAATAACTACAAATCCCCACCTTTATCATTAATAGATAGTCGGATAGATTCCGATTTCATAAGCTCTAAACATTACATACCACATTTTTGTACATATGTTAGGTTGGAAATTAACTTTTTGTGTCGGCAGTGACTAAGTATTTGCAGGACTTCGTCCGAAAATATGCATAGCGAGCGAAACTTCGGTGGTTCTCGGGACTCCGTGCATACGGAATGGTCGATGCTTAGATGCTTATAACACCACTGGAGCTTCCACATGGATTGAAAAGAATTATGTGCGAATCACAGTGTTTGACAGTTTTTTTTCGAAATACTCTCTTAGATAAGAAAGTGTGTTATCTAGCAGACAACCATTTTTTTATAAGTCAAAACGTTTAACTAAAGCTGCCAAAACTACTTTCATTGATAAAATCGCCTTTTGCTGAACTACTATATAAATTTGCGTACACTTTACCTTCACCAGAACACCAATTAACAGCTTTCTTTTTGGTTCAGGGAAACCACTGTACGGCGCTCGAGAGTAGAACCATGCATTTTTACTTGAATGTTGGCGAAAGACCACAGTAGAGAACTGTCGGGCGATCGACAAAGCACACCAGAAACATTAGAAAATTCATGGACTCTTGGAATTCTATGAAGTGAAGTAAATAGAGCCGTACATCGCTCAAGCATATTTAGTGGATTGGTTAGAGATTATTCTGAAGTACATACAAATTCCCTGGTTTAATCACGCGTCCTAGGCAGAATGAGCCCTTTTTCCCTCATGAGTTGGCATATCGGTATTAGCCCCATCTGGGGAAGTAAGAACACTGACTTGACACATTTTTATGCAGCTCTGTTTTGGCAAAATATTTATTTAATTACCTTGTCAATGAATAGTGGAGTCGAATTCATGACGCATTCCTTGGGAATTGATCCAGTCAAATATTTATCCTTCATTTTTGCACCTCCATGATGTTAAATGGACATTTAAATTGTCTTTATTACGCTCCAGGGTTCTTCAAGTTAATGGATTCCTATTTGGTTCGTCGCGAGGCTACGTGGTACGTTCCCAGACGGCAAATGGCGAGTTAAAAGCGAACCGGAAGCGACCTTTTTCTTTTCTGAAATGCTTGTGGTGTGCGGCGATTGTTCTTTTTTGACAGGTTTATTTTCTATCGTAACCGGTGTATTTAATTTTCATGGTTAACAAGTGGGATTGATTTACCGCTTTCCTCTAATAATTCTCGTTTACGCAGTTCCAGGATCGCTCGGTTTCCCGTCGAACATCACACATGAGTGATAGTTTCCTGACAGGTGGACGGTGTGGCTATCAATAGTAGCTGTTGCTCTGTGACTCGATTCAAGCTGCATTTGACCATCTCGCCATCATGCTGAACTTAATCTATCATATTTACCAATGAACCTCTCTGCATTATTTACTGTAGATGGTTTCATCAGAGTTTTAGCTGAAAGAGCTGAACGAACATAGCAGTGTTGTTTACTTTTCAGAGTCATACAAGCATTGCTCTACTACCACATCACGGTTTGAGTGCTTCTGGGTGCTTAACTGCAATGCATTGTGTGGATTTATCTCCCCACTGTTCTTTCCCAAGCAGTTGGACACGTCTATCAGGAAGGATAAACGGCTGTTAGGAATACCCACCGTCATGATAACAAGATCTAATTTCAAGGTTGGAAAGTCTCCCTCCGACTCAAAAAAGAGAAATTTTTTGTAGTGACGACATAAGAACTAGCCATCCAAGGTTATGTCGATACTCTTGGGGAAGGAAATATTGCGTGACCAATAAATCACCAGTTTAACGGAAAATGTGACGGTGCATGGAGATTCCTCCTGAAGACAAACCATTCAAATATCCAAGTGGTAGTCTCACTCTAGCACTTCTTGGTAGCTTATTTTCTGCGTGTTGCTCTGCCTTAGCATTTGGAAAGTTATATTCTATTACCAATACATACAGTAAGAACACTTCCCCTTATCATGCTGTGCTAGTGCACATCACCTGTTTTATAGTTATAATTATTTTCGTTGCCTAGGTGAGTGCTTTCATTGAGAGGAACTTAAAGATTATGGGAACGTCCTTTTTTCTAACCTTGCATATAACTTTTAAACTCTTTAGGACGTTATTATCAATTGACGACACAATGTCCATTCATGCATTTTAGAACATTCAAGGTTGTTTTCGTTCTTATCACGTATAACAATGACTGTTCCTTAACATCGATGTTGCCGTATTTGCCTGAAGTGGCATTAAGCACTCTGTAAATCTTTCATTTAATTGCAGAAACAGTTCATTCAACCGTAAAGTGAC
This sequence comes from Angiostrongylus costaricensis, assembly GCA_900624975.1. Taxonomy (NCBI): domain Eukaryota; kingdom Metazoa; phylum Nematoda; class Chromadorea; order Rhabditida; family Metastrongylidae; genus Angiostrongylus; species Angiostrongylus costaricensis. Next base: position 90,840 of record UYYA01004097.1, on the reverse strand, counting down.
GTTTGTCCATTTGGGAAAATATGGAGTTGCGCTTAAATAGAGTCGTCCATGAGTGCCGTTTGTTGATAATTCGTTAGGAGCATTGATACCGTTGATATTGATTTGTTATTAAAAGTAGTGTTTTGCTAGTACCTTGTTAAAATCATCTCCATCATTCGCATCTGCCGCGTAGTTTCCTTATATTAAGAAGTTACTCTAGCAAACGCCAGTAAAATCTTCATTCTTCCGTGACTAGATGTTACTAGGTGGATCACACTATGGCCTAGTGCCAAATAGCTATTTTGATTAGACGTTGACTGCTACAGGGTAACGCAAAACTCCGCAATGGTATGGAATTACAACTAGCCTTCTTTCTAATGAAAATGCCCACTGCGGACAAAGTCAATACTAGAACTCATTGCTGCACAACGAATTTCCACCCTCCAGAGCATTTCCCGGTTATCATAGAGGTGAACTACTTAGGTTGGCAACTTTGCTGATAAAAATAAAAACTAGAATCCGCATCATTTTGCCAAAACGTTACCAGCGTAGTCATTCCAATAAAACAGGATTTTGATGTTTTCGTATAACCTGTATTACCTGTAGTCCCGTTGATCGTCGAGTGACTCGAGCGGGCTCCAGTAAATCTTCCATTTTTCCCTGTCGCGTGCAAGAGTAACCTAGTGGGTTCTACTCGCTCTAGGGACTCGTCGAGCATCATATCTTTCTTCTAGGCTCCTCGTGAAAAACTCTGACCATCGGGTCGGTGGTCTTCCTGCAGTACGTTTGATATCCCAAGGAATCCGATCACTAACGGCTCTTGTCCATCGGTTGTCATTCATACGCATTACGTGTCCGTCCCTCCTTATCTTCGACTGCTCGGCGTACAAAATGGCATCTTTGATTTTTGATCGTTATGTTTTGTTTTTGTAGGCACAAATTTTCTGATGTATTTGGGGTTCGCCTTTATGAACCTCTCCGGGTGCTTCCTTTGCGCAATAGAAAAACGCTTTGTGATCTGTGATGAAAAATGGACTATGTGGTTAAGCTCCTAGAGATAATCCAAAGTCGAAAATGCATCGGTAGAAGGTATTCATGCTCCTAGAGATTATCTAAAGTCGAAAATGCACCAATAGAAGGTATTTATAACTCTTTTTTTGCGGTATACACAGAACGGTCGAACCACTGTAAGTTTTTGAATCCTGTTTAAACCACCAGAGCAGGTACGTAATGTCGGAAAACCGGTAACATGCACAAACCACGGTCCTTATGGTGCGAATTCTGTTACACAACGACGGCCAGCCACATGTCGCACAACTAACGCTGCAGAAGTGAAACAAATTGAACAAGTAATGTCTGCTTCGTTCACGGTGCTCATAGGAAATTCACCCTAATTAAGTAGCTCTTTTTTCAAGCACCCTGATATTTACGACATGCGATAATCTTCAACAACCTGAAAAATATCTTCTTTTAACTTCAAGGAAACTGAGATATTCGCCAAACTCTGCACCGCAGGTGCATGCGGTGGGGAACGAACGCGTTATTGTCCTTTCCTGGGAGTAAAGCGTTAATCACCACACCATGCGGGTTCTTCGTTTCGCCTGTCTCTCAGCTAGTTCTATCGATCTTTTGCTGTCAGCAATCACCCGTCAACGGGATTGATCTGGGGAGCCCAATTCGGCAACGAACCCAGTTAAGCTGACGCTTTAGCTATAATCACAATCTTAATCGTTTTATTTACTGCCTACTCTTTTTTTTAATGGCAGGGTATATTGCGAAATATAACTTCAATGAAGCTGAGACACTGGTAAAACTCCGGACCACCATTATGAATACCCTGTCATTAAAAAGAAGAGTAGGCAGTAAATAAAACGGTTAAGACTGTGATTATAACTAAAGCCTCAGCTTAACTGGTTTCGTTGTCGATTTGGACTCTCCAGATCAATCCCGCTGACGGGTGATTGCTGACGGCAAAAAGTCGATAGAACTACCTGAGAGACAGGCGAAACGAAGGGCCTGCATGGTGTGGTGGCGAACGCGTTACTCCCCAGAAAGGACAATAACGCGTTCGTCCTCCACCGCAGACACCTGCGGTCCGGAGTTTTGCCAATATCTCAGCTTCATTGAAGTTATATTTCGCAATATACCCTGCCATTAAAAAAGAGTATGCAGTAAATAAAACTATTAAGATTATCTTCTTATAGTTTTTATTCACTACCCCTTCTTTTCATGGTGGCGTACCGTTTGGATTACAACCACTAGGAAACTGAGATATGAGCTCACTTAAGTGGGTTCGATACCGACTTCTACTTCCCAGATAGTTCTCGTTGACGGATGATTGCTGCTAGCACCAATAGACTTAAAACATTCTGGCGAAAAAGGTAACGCAGAGGCCTAGGTTGGTGTGGTGGATGGTAAGTGAACCTTTGTTAAGGTTGAATGTAGGTTCGAATCCAACATGAAGTTGCGAGTTTTGCTGATATCTCAACATCTCTTTCATCGTATTCATCTGTTGCAGAATTCTAAAGTTATGCACCATATGAACGAGTGACTATGTTTGTTTTGAGTTTCTATTCGGCTTTTATTTAGTTTTACTCGGCTAACATTTCGGTGCCTTCGCCTTTTTTGGAACCGTGATGACTGTTGATTGTACACCGTCGTTCGTTTTCGCGTTGTGGATCTTCCTTGCATAGAATTGAGTTCATTGGAGAGGAGCACTGATCGAATGAAGCAACCCCGTGCCTTTTTATTTTCTTCTCTTCATAGACATTCTTACCTCGACAAGCTGACAAAGGGCTTATTGTTCTTGAAGACTGTTTTTCATTCATAAAACGACTTTGTATAAACCTTTTGCAGTTTTGCAAATATCTCAGCATTTTATACGAGTTATATTTCGCAACATACCCTGCCATTAAGAAGGAAAAGGCAGTAAATAAAAGGGTTAAGATTATGTACCATTTTGTTAGGTGTGCGACCACCAGTGTTTTGTGTTTTCTTGCACTGTTGAGCTTACACGAGGTTGTTACCAAAACTTTATGTGGATCACGTTTAGACACTTTCGTCTTCTTTCTTCGCAGTTCTTCCATAATGACAGATTTTGACTCTCCAAGTGAGGTTATTTCAGTCGAGCAATGCATCCTCTCCTTGGACTCGAAGCTACTAGGAGGACCCATGTCAGAAGAATGGTTGTGGGCGATCGCCTCGAACGAATCACTGCAGCTGCGAAGAAGGTAAAGGCACCGACAAGTGAGCCACAACAGAGTTTTTGAGCTGGCTTGCTCTGTTTATTTTTACTCAATGGGCCACTATACTGACGATTTTCGTTGAGTTATTTCAGCGAGCGCTTGCCACGAAGTGGCCCGAGGCTCCTGCAGTATGCATGTTTTCATTAGATCGAACCTACGCCTCGAACTAACCAAGACTCCCATCAGTATTGGGATTGAGCATTTACTACCACAAGTGTATGCGAGATGAACACTGACCCGACACACAAAAGGCCCTTGCTGGTCATTGTAAAAAGCACATATGCAGTCAGTTGTACGTTTTTCACTTATTAGTTGGATGGGTGGTGCATCTCTTAGGGATTAATCAACGCCGGAAACTCTGCTCCTAATCATTTATCATATTTCGGCAACAACGTTTTGAGTTTACTTGAGTTTTTTATGAGTTGTATACTCTACAGCCCTTCAAGAAACTATAATCATCTGTACTACCTCTGACGTCATTAATCATCGTACAGCGTCTTTTTCCTTGCCTTTGGCTTAATTTTCAATGAATTTTGTGTCTTTGAAACTTTTGCTGTCTCTTAATAGGACATTTCTGGTTCAATCACCTTGAAAACTTTATTTTGGAAAATTGGATACCACATTATACTTTCACGAGTCGGCCCCATGTGGGCACTAAATCATAAATATTCAAACCTCTAGATGGTTCTAGGATTCGTCGTGGCTAGATGATGTTCCTGGGTATCCAATGACGACGTCCATTGAAGCGTTCATTCTTTGAAAGTTGTCACAAGGCTGAGTACTAGGACATCTTCATTTAGAACCCCAACGAAGATAAATCAACGCCGGATATTGCAGCTATTCTAGAAGAAACCGCATTCACAAAGTGCTGAACGTCAATCCAGTCTCAGATAGGCGAAAAGCAGTCAGTGATGACGATCTGAAAATGCTGCCGGCTTGGGATTCTCAAGATTGTTGGGAAAAGAAGCTTTACAAACAGTGACCATACTACATAAAACGATTGCCTGACGACATGATTCTTTGAAAAGATTGATCATTTAAGTACCCCAAGTATCTTAGTCACTATATGACAACCTCAACATGCACTAATGTAGAGCACGAAAACTCATATAAGATTCTTTTCTTTGTTTTTTCTTGACTTGTACGGTAGAAAAGTGTTATGAGCACGCCCTCTGGTGCGCTCGCTAAACACGCATGATTGCTTCACATCCGTCGACTTTTAAACATTTACATCAATTAAAATTAAAAGGGATATGGAAGACTTTCACCTCAAGGCTTCATTGTGAACCACCTGTGTTACCTGCTCCTTGTCGTCCTTCTTCACAGCACCTCTCTGTAAATAATCTCGTTGTACATTCATTTCCACTGAATGTTCTCTCTTTAGAACTTCTTAATCGGAGAATAAGCTTTAGAGTTCGCAAATATGGGTGCTTTATGACGTTGTAAGATTTAAAATGTTTATGAGTTCGAAGAGGTCGCTTTCATTTGTTGTTTTTGTCATTATATTATATAATTTTATGTAAGTCCTTCTTTCAGAAACACAGTGTCTTCACAGCCAATTCTGATGTTGAATGCTTGCTTGGCTTCTGTTACCTTTAGCCAAAGTGTCCAGTCAACCAATCCTGCCATTCACCACAGTTACCACCGATTTTACTGAAAGTCATGAAAACGTGTCGCTCGTCGAGGAACACGCGAATAAGGCGAATCCTACGGTAAGTAGACTGTGCGAGAAACATCATGCATGTCAATTTTATTGTTAGGGTCCTGCTATTTAAAGAACGCTGTAGGGAAAGGAGGTGGTTGTAATATCCCCACTACCTGATTTTCATCCGTATTTGACGTTTCTTGCTTGGCCTGATAGTGGACTTGATCTTGAAGTTCGTACATGTTGGATGCGATCGTGCACAAGGTTGTTTTAGAAATGGGTTGTGATGATGAGAAACTCGGGCCCAATTCTAGTATTGAACGGGCGCTATCAGGCATGGTCACGTCCTCGAGTATGGTGACTCTAGATTTTATCGGTGCATTATCAACTCTGTTTTGCTTACTGTTACAAGTGGAGATAGTTTTGTCTACAATTTATTGAGGCCGAGATTTGCGAATTACTCGGCAGATTCTCGAGCATTCGTTGTAAGAGTATTTTGGCACTAGGCTCAATAGAACTGCATGTCAATGTTGACCCACCATCTATTCGCCTCCAAAGTTGATCCTCGAAACACAAATCACAAAAGGGATCCTTCGTCACACAATCCCTCATTATGGCGAGCATTTCATTCTGTTTGCTTCGTAGTGCAACTCGAAGTGGTTCCGTTTCGATGCCTCATACCTGTTGGCTTTCCTCTGGGCTGACTGCTTATTTCGTGAAGTCGCTTTCGCTTTATGAACTTCTTTTCCTAAGACAATCTCTGGTCTTAGTGGCATGACTTCTTTCAAAAGTCGGAGGTATTTTGCTAACATATATTGTAAAAGTTCCCACGATCGACTGACTGTTTGTTAACCTCTGCATTGATTAACTAATTCTCTGTATTCTTGCTGAGCAAACATAAGCTGTTACTTTTCTCTTCATTACGGTAAAGCTGACGTTTTTAGTAGTATCGACCTCTTAAAAGCCTGCTAGGATATATTCATGCGCAATTTATCAATTATGCTAAACGCTTCAATAACACAAACAGAAAGATGAAAATCTATATGGCAATCACAGCTTCTCGGAAAACCCACAACTTTTGGGTGCCTTCCACAGAGGAGGAACCGCTGATTAGAAACACACATCATTAATGACTGCATCACCCACATTAAAAATCGATGCGAAGGTACGAGGCTAGATTCACGTGTGGTCTCTGAGCATTCTTCCTTGGTATTCAGTCGACAGATTACAAAAAGGGAGCGTGTGGCTCAGTGGTCGGAGGCGCCCTACAATACACGCGGGATCGACTCTCGCGCCTCTGGCCCACCCAGCATTCCATCCTGCCGTGGTCGGCAAATTGGTGCCAGACTTGCCTCTGATGATAGCAGCAGAGACTGTATACATTGGGAAGCCACCAGGAGTCACTGCAAAGGCCAAATATGCATTCAATCACCTCCAAACTATCCTTAATGAAGGCGGTTGCATGACGCATCCCTCAAGAATTGATCAACGCCGAAAAGTTTATCCTTTTATCCTTTTTATTCATTCCACAATTCCTAACATTTGTCAAAAAAAAGCCTAAAAAAGCTTGGGCACTGGTGTTTTGGCATCCTGTGCAAGGATTGCGACTTTTACATCAAAATCGTCTCCGCTATGCTTTTGTATCCTATGCTTCCTTAGTGGAGTATTTTGTCATTTTTCGTTTGCCATCTAGATGTTTTTTTTTACTGATACAAAAGGTATGCCTATTTCGCCAATATATTCATCTTCATAAGTACTACAAGAGGGCAGGTGTATCGTACCTGAATTGGTGCAATAGCCATTCCTGGCATGAGGGCAAATTTCGTGATTCTCTGTTTCACATGGATGGTCATATAGACAGTTACGAATTAACTAACGGCGAAGAAATATCAAATAATGATGGAAATCAAGAAGTGGTGACACTACCACCAACTTCTTTACCTAGGGCGTTCTTTAGACAATAGTACCCTAACGTCGAGATGGATAAAAAATTTCGCATGTTTTCGGGTCTAACCTCACAGCCGTGCAGAGATGTAGTATGGGAGAAATTAGCGAATTCATATATCCACTGATATTTAGACTACCAGTTAGTGATAGGGGTGAGATTACGTGGTTATTCCGCGCCAATTAGATGTTGAAATAGCGAAGGAGCATCTTAGTGATGCTACCCTTTACCAACCATCATTTTAAAAGGAATAGAAAAGTCAATACCGAAAAGTAAACAATCGATTGGTGAACGTGGCAAGGGCGGCAGGCTTAAAATCATCCGTTATTTCGAATCTTAAAATGGATAGGCCCACATTTCTTTTCTCCTACTTGTTTATCAAAACAAGCGAGTTAGTGTCAGCTGATGATCTCGCGTCAATCAATCCATCATTCTTCAAGGTTAGACCCATCGTCAATTCTGCAGACGGGCCATCGGATAAAGTAGCACGGTTTCTAAGCCTAATACTTACCCAACTGCTTACACATATTCCACCTCACCTGACGAACATGCAAGTGTTCCTAGAACATCTAAGTAACACGTCTCCTAACGGTGCGTACGTGATGAAGACCTTCGACGTTACTGCGCTTTACATCAATGTTTCGAATGACTCTGCAATGCATGCCATCCTCGAACTACTTGTTGGACATAAAGGAGGAACAGATATGTATGACTTGTCTATTCAGTAGCTCATACCTTCCTAAAGGTGTGCCTGAATACATTAATTCCACCCGGTAGAAACCGAATGAAAATTGGATTTCATTTTCTAAGGTTCAAATTAAGCTATTTGATAGCGGTTACATGACAAATTGGTAGCGAAAACTAAGTAATAAAAACATCCTCGTCCATTTCCTGTATTCTCACATTAAACAAGTAAGTAGCCTCTTTGTAAGAAACACGTTCCGAACAGCCACCCCTGTGTGCACGAAGAGTGAACTAAAGGATGAATAACACGACTTGGCTCGGCAAATAGCCATCCCCAGTGACTACGAAATAATAACCCGAAGGGATACATTTAAAAGGAGAGCGACGTCCCAAAACGAAAAGCCTCGCCAACAGAAAATCCCGTTTACGTTTTCTTTTATTAGCGGTGAAATAAGCATAGCTATAAAACGATTAAGAAGGGCAGGTCTAAAGAAACCAGCGTAGTTCGCACTGGTGTTGTGTGTGCCTTTGTGCGTAAATAAAAGTGTTCTATATAACAACCTGACGATTGCTGACAACGAAAACGACGCGTTTATAATGCGATGCCGAGGTTAATAGAAAGTCAATCCTAGAAACTCTCTGCAGCAGTGTTTACCATTCTATTTACCGCTTCTTCTTTTCCTACGACAAAATACGATGTGGTATGCAACCACAAGGATGCTGAGATGTTAGCAACCTTCGAAAGCACCTAGGCGCCTCGAATCTGTGATAACCCTAACTCACGTTCTATCTACGAAACTGAGCAAGGGCATCGTGTGAGGACAATTGAAAGTTCGAAGGCTAGACGAGTCCTGGATTTTCCCATATCTCAACATCCTTGTGGGTGCCTCTATCACCTGTATCATCTGCAGTTCTGTTGATCGTCGAGTGATTCGAGCGAGCGCTAGTAAATCATCCATTTTTCCCTGTCGCGTGCAAGAGTAGGCCAGTGGGTTCTGCTCGCTCTAGGAACTCGTAGAGCATCATATCTTTCCTCTAAGCTCTTCGCGAAAACTCTGAAACACCATCGGGCCGGTGGTCTTCCTGCAATGCGTTTGACATCTCGTGGAATCAAGTCACTAATAGCTATTGTCCATAGGTTGCCATTCATACGCATTACGTGTCCGGCCACCTTATCTTCGACTGTTTGGAGTACAGAATGGCCTCTTTGATTTTTGATCGTTGACGCAGATCGGAGTTTCGGATCCCATCCCTTACTTGTGTGGAACGGGATACTCTTAGTACCGTCCTTTCGGCTGCGCGTTCGATAACGCTGAGTGACGTTTCGTCCTGCTTAAGCAGCGACCACGTTTCTGACACATATGTTAGGGCATTCGAGAGTTCTTTCTTTTTTTCATAACATCCCCAACCCAATGTTCATGAAAGCTCCCCAAGCCGCTCGTTTATATCTGCTCAACTCTGAAGCTAAGTCGTTCAACATGTTAATTTCCCGAACTAGATAGACATAACTGGAGCATTCGGAGATATTCGTTCCGTTGAGTGTGAAGAGGGCATACTAAGCCAATCCGTTCATCATGAACATCGTTTTTGTAAGATTTAGTCGAAGACCAATCTTTCCACATGCTTCATGAAAGTCGGTAAGCATACGTTCCGCTTGGCTAATGTTTGGTGTTATAAGGACCATGTCATCAGCAAAGCTAAAATGGTGCAATTGCCGACCATCGATTTTCGCTCCCATATTATCCCATTCCATGACGCTCGCATGACGTTCTGGAAGGTGGCGGTGAATAATTTTGGCGAGATGGTATCGCCTTCCCTAACCTCTTCTTTGACGTCAATGTTAATATCGTTGTAGAATGGTGACGTCTTGGTTGTGAAATTTCTTTACAGCTCACGAAGAATCTTTATGTACTGAGTAGGGACTCCTTGACTATCAAAGGCTTCTTTGACTGGTTCTATATCAATTGAATTAAAGGTCTTCTCTAAAGCGATGAAAGTGAGACACAGCGGTCTTTTGTCTTTTCGCGATACTTCGAAGAGTTTTGTTACCGTGTGGATGTGGTCCGTCGTACTAAATCCTTTCCGGAACCCTGTTCGCTCACATGGCTCTCCTTCGTCTGGTGTTCTGTCAATCGTGTTTAGGATGACTCGAGCGAAAAGTTTGTAGACGAGAGTCAGCAGGCAGAAAGGTCGATAGTTGCTGATATCGTGTAAGTCTCCCTTCTTGAACAATAATAACACGCTTTGCCGGTCTTCCACTGAGTACGGACCCTGCATTCAGATAGTTAACTCCTGAACAGCGTAGCTACTGTGTTTACGAGGAGTGGCGGAAGGTTCTTCAGGTGTTCTGGTCTTACCCTGTCTAGACCCGGTGCTGTTCGATTTGACATCGACGAAATGGTGTGTCGGATTTCGGAAGGGTGAACCGGTGGTTAAATATATCCATCCTCCTTTGTTTCTTGTGACAGAAGGTGGATGTGGTATCGAAGAGATCTGAGTAGTATTCTTGAGTGATTATCTCCATTGCCTTTTTGGACGCTGTAACTGCTCCGTCTGGGCGTCGGAGTGCATTAATCTTGGTTTTGTAATTGGTCAAGCTTCGGTGGGCTTTGCGAATGCTTTTCCCAGCCTCTGCAGCTTCGACCACTACTGCTGCTCTTCCCCAGTTCGCGGTTGCCTGCAGCTCGTGCGATTCCACGCAGGCGTATCAGCTGGAGCGTTTTTGGAGACAGACGTCTCCTGGTGACCGAACTCTCAGCTTTCAGATAACGCTAACCTAAAATTGTTAGAATAAAATGAGTCGATCGTATTCTTCGTCGACGTTGTCGATAACGGCATCTTCCCGACAGCCGACTAATGAATCCTTTGTAAGATCATTTAAACATACCACGTGGTTGTCAATTAGATCTTTAATTAATAGTATGAATGGCGTTATAGATGATATAAGCAAAGTAGAACAATTATTGAGCAACTATTGGGATTAACTTCAATGATGCTGAGATATTTGTAAAACTCCGAACCACAGGTGTCTGCGGTGGGGAACGAACACGCTATTGTCCTTTCACGTGAGTAGCGCGTTCACCACCACATCACGCGGGTCCTTCGTCTCGCCTGTCTCTCAGCTAGTTGTATCGATCTTTTGCCAACATCAGTCACCCGTCAGCGGGATTGGTGGTGAACGTGTGGTGGTGAACGCGCTGCTCTGCGGAAAGGACAATAGCGCGTTAGTTCCCTACCGCAGACACCTGTGGTTCGGAGTTTTACAAATATCTCAGTAACATTGAAGTTATATTTCACAATGTATACCCTGCCGTCAAAAAGAGTAGGCAGTAAATAATAAGTTAAAATATTAAGGTTAAGTTAGTGGAAATTACTCAACTGGCTGCCATCTGCTCTAAAAATGCATGTAATAAAACGTTTCAGTCTTTACGTCAGAATCATTTCATACTGAGAAAACTTGATGCTTGATATTTGAATGGCCCGTTCTCACTGGTTGCGCTGGCTCCAGTATAACCTCCATTTTTCGGAAATTTGCTGGTCAAGCCGTTGTGCTTCCCTGGAATCCCGAGGTCAGCCTGGCCGAAGTCTGCCTCAGATCTTCACCACCACAGGTAGTTGCAGCCCATGTGGATCAGAGAGATTTTCCACCATGCGACTTTAATACCGGGATGGCGGTAAACCCTGGTATTGGTTTACTCTTAGCTAAGCTTCCTGATGGAAATGCCACACTCCTTCTCAGCTTGGGAGACCCTGCTAAGAGACGAATAGCCCCACTTTACATCGCAGCCCGACATCCAGGAACACCTCCCAGCCGCGATTAGGCGGTAAACCGTTGGCAGGATAGTGAGGAAAATGGCGAAAAAATAAAGTTCTCAGCGTTGATTAATACCTGAGGGATGCGCCATGCTATCGACTTCATTAAGTATCGTTGGAGGTGATTGAATGCATATCTGGTCTTTACAATGACTCGCGGGGGCCAATCGATGTATCGAACCAATGCTACTATCCTCCCAGGCAAGTCTGGTACCAATTTTCCGACTCCGGAGGAATGGAAGAGTTGGTGGGTCATAGGTGCGTGAATCGATTCTACATGTGTGTTGCAGCGGCTCCTCCAACGTCTGCGCCACACGCGCCCTATAGTGAGGAAAACGTTTAAAATTTTTTTAAACAAATCTTTGAAGTGCTTTATTAGTAAAGACAGATCGTATTCAGGTTCTAATAGACCAGTTGAGGTTCATCACCTTACGCGAGAATGACTGGCGCGACAATCATCCCAAAAAAATGATATTCTGGTCGGTGGAGTCACCATATCACCGTGACTTCGGCAAGAACTACTTCAAAGGAGGCCAGTTACGGTAACGTTCACAGGCTATTTTCTTGGTGTTGCAACAAAATCGGCTTCTCGTAATGACAGAGTTCTTAATCTAACCTGAAAATCTTGGCAAATCAGCGGTTTGAGATCCGTGTGGCTTATGACAAATCACTATGCGTGCCATTCATCAGACGGTATTTTTCCTTTCTCGTTCTCCATTCATTTTCTTTTTGTCAACAAACGAGCTTGCCTACCAGCTAAGTAAATTATTTATTAAACCGACTAGGGCAAAAGTCGAAGTAGAAAGGTAAAAAATAAACTCCAAAAACGTGTTTATTAGCTGATATCGATACAGGTATGCGAAAGGATAATTTTAGAACGACAGGAAGTTCACAGTTGATGTCGTTTCTGATTCTCGGAGCAGTGATCGGCTTCATCATCTATATCTATCTATCACATGTGATTATGATGCGAACGTTGAAGCGTCAAAGCAAAGGTATCGAACTACGCAAAATCGCTCAAAGGTATGGTATTGGATATATGGAAAACAGTCGACTAGTATTAGACCAGCCCTTGCCCTTCATTGGTTGCCGACTATGAGGCAATGATGCCTTTTCTTTACTACGGACCAAATGCGAAACTGAAAGCACCATAAAATGGCGATCAAATGCAAGTGCATATCGTAAGCAGCTTAAAAAGTCGCTTAGCACAAAAACCATTCAATTGTTCAGAGGCTGTGTACGCTTATCGAACTGATTGAAAAAAATTGAAAAGAAGAAGGAATGAGTTATTTAAGCAAACATGGGTTTCAATAGCCAGATCCGTTATAAACTAACGAGTCTTCACGATAATGTCGCAAATTTCAGAGTGGTCATAGAACGATATTGAGCCGAATGATGTCTTAATTTAACGACGACGATGTTTTAAAAAGGAGAAAAGCACGCTTTTCGGTTTTACAACAATTCGTGGATTCGTCTTGGGGCCTTATTCAAAACTGCTAAACGTAGTGCACGACATGCTCTTGCTGTCAGAATGAGACAACTTATGAATATCGGACTCATCTTGAAATTCACTAGATCACAATTACCTTAATTTTTCCTTTGCGAGTTCTGATGAGCGTTTGCCATTACCAGCAGAACGTATTTGCTCATAAAATGTCCTCGTCCACAGTAGCATATTCCGCCGTACAAAGTAGGAAATCTCTTAAAAGAATTTCACATTTCTCAAAACGGACTTTCATCTTGAGTTCAGTTATATTCTAGCATTTTCGAGCTTATAAGCTTTTGACCTTAAATGATTTAACGGAAAAGATCTACTAGCCTCTCATAACAATTATTAGTGCAGTTAACCATACGGCCAAATTATACCTAAATTCGATGTTTTTCTTTAATAACCAGACACGAGGTTGTTATTACAGAATTTATTAAGAAATAGTAGCTGACGTTTCGGCAGTTTTGCCTTTTTCAAAACCATCAAACTTGGGGCTTAAATACCCAAGTTTGGGGCTCTGAAGAAGGCGAAATCGCCGAAACGTCAGCTATTGTTCCCAAATAAGTTTGGCAAGTATAGATCAGATATGCATTTAACCACGTATACGACTCTACGAATGAAGTTGAATGGGTGCCACACTTGTAAGAGATTAGGCAACGCCTAGAGCTTTTCACTTCATAACCTTCGCTATGTGAACGAAATATTGAAAAAAAAACTTTTTTTACATAGATAGCCAAGAACAAGCAGGAGGCTTCAAGAGTAATACTGCCTAAATGTAATGGATTTTTTATTCACAGCATATTCTCTTTTCATGGCAGGGAATGCTGTGAACTATAACTACAATGATGCTGAGATATTTGCTAAACTCCGGAGCACAAGTGCCTGCTGTGAAGAACTACCACACTATTTCCTATTCTGGGCGCTAATGCGTTCACCACCACATCATGCGTGTCTTTTGTTTCGTCTGTCTCTTAGCCGCCTTCTAGAGGTGCTATCGCCAGTCACCACGGACCTCCCTCATATGAGGGATCTTGAGCCCGTTAGTCGCAAGGCTACGTGAGGCGTTCCCGCAGGTGGCGGATAGGAAGTTAATCGCGGCCCAAAAGCGTTGCTTCCCTGAGACGCCGGTGGTTCCAGAGAATGGAATTCCTGTTTCTGCTGCGCCAATTTGCAAATACTTTCTGTATTTGCTAAGCGTATACATGGATGCGTGTGTGGTTGCGTTCTCGCTTATGCGGATTGTATTTTACGAGTCAATTCGGCCAAAAGCCTGCAATCAAGTGACAGGGAAGTATATGGGAAGCGGTTAGGAGTCACCTCCAACAAATAAGGTCCATATCCACTCCGGGAGAGCCTGGCAAGCTACCCGTGAGTACACCCAGGCCCCACGTTCAGAGCCCAGCAAGCTATACGTGGGTATCAAAATGCTAAACACAGTAGAAGAATACGGCCTCATTTTTCTGACCCCGATGGAGTTCTCAATTTCGCGGCGTTGGGTAGAGTACGGAGAGGCTGCTAAGCTCTCAAGGCCAATAGAAGCTGCCTGGACAACGGAGAACTATGACGACGACCTGTGCTTACAATGCACGTACACTTGCATCCGACTTCTTGATAGAAGACTTGCTCATGCAAGCAAGAAGGATAAGGAACGACGTCATCGGCCTGGCCGAGACGAGAAGACACCACCCACTTCGCGCGAGCTGCAGACAATGACGAACTAACGTACGAACTTGCAAAAGAATGCAGACAGGTAAAGGAGATCTTAAGGACAGAAGAGCAGCAGTAATGGTCGAAGCTGTAAAGGCTAGGAAAAAAATTGCAAAGCACACCGAAGCTTCACCAATTACAAGATTAAAATGATTGCACTCCGAAGCCCAGACGAAACAGTTACAAAGCTCAAAAAAGCGATGGAGAAAATCATTCAAGAATACTACTCGGATTTCTTCGATAGCCACGTCCACCTTCCGTCATATAAAATGAAGGAGGATGGATATGTTGTACCACCGGTTCACCCTTCCGAAATCCTACACACCATTTCGTCGGTGAAAAATCGAACAGCACCGGGTCTAGGCAGGGTAAGACCAGAACACCTGAAGAACCTTCCGAACCGAGTCCTCGTAAACACAGTAGCTAGGCTCTTCACGCGTTAACTATCTGAATGCAGGGTCCGTACTCAGTGGAAGACCGGCAAAGCGTGTTATTATTACTGTGTTTGTGACATTGTGATTTCAACTACAGCCATAGCTTAACTGCGTTCTATGCCGATTTGCGCTCCCCAGATCAACCCCGCTGACGGGTGATTGCTGTGGCAAAAAGATCGATAGAAATAGCTGAGAGACGTGCGGAACAAAGGACCCGCATGGTGTGGTGGTGAACGCGTTACTCCCCGGAAAGGATAATAGCGCGTTCGTTCTCCACCATAGACACCTGCGGTCCGGAGTTTTGCAAATATCTCAGCAACGTTGTGGTTGTATTTCGCTTAGTAACCTGCCATGAAAATTATAGAAGGCAGAAAACAAAACGTTAAACATCGTGTTATTATTGTTCAAGAAGGGCGACCTACACGATATCAGCAACTATCGACCTTTCTGCCTGCTGACTCTCGTCTACAAACTTTTCGCTCGAGTCATCCTAAACACGATTGACAGAACACTAGACGAAGGAGAGCCATGTGAGCAAGCAGAGTTTCGAAAAGGATTTAGTACAGTGAAGCAAATCCATACAATAACAAGACTGATAGAAGTATCGCGAGAGCACAAAAGACCACTCTGTCTCATTTTTATCGATTTACAGAAGGCCTTTGATTCAGTTGAGATGGAAGCACATGTGTCTGTTTCCGCATAAAAAAACACCTAGCCGGCAAACATGGACCAAATACTCCGCTAGGCACGCATAGGACCCAGAGACATAACGGGGAGGACTTCGAAGTATGTGTCACGATCCTCGCACGCGAATCAAGAACACAAGCGCGCAAAGCTCTCGAGGCATTTTGGATGAATTCCAGAAATCCGAAAATGAACTTCAGGGAAGAATGCCTCATTATCACGCGTGATATAGGGCAGTATAAAAGCCTGTTATTCTGATGGGAGAAGCACGTTATGCTTCCATGTGGTTTCTGTGAGGTTGGTCTTCACGCGGCATACTTAGTGGAAACCTCATAGAAAGCGGTGAGTGTGCAAAGCTGTGTTCAGTGTGATTGAAGTTTTGGTTTAGCGTTTTCTTTGTTTGTGGAGGTGTCTGGCCGAATAGATTGCTATCAACTTGACCTTTCCAAGCTCTGAGAAAGGCGAAATCCGCCTACAGGTCAGCATTAGTGAATAAAGAATAACAACACCTCGCGTTTGCTCAACAAAAATACGAAGAATTACTTGATCAATGCAGAGGTTAATAGAAAGTCGGTCGTGGGAGTTACAACCCGCATGAGCGAGAGCGCAACCGCATACGCACGCATGGATACGCCTAGCAAGTACAGAAAGTATGTGCCAAATCGACGAAGAGAAACAGGGATTTTATTCCCTGGATCCACCTACGTCTCAGGGAAGCAAAGGTCGCTTTTGTTGCGCGATTAACTCCCTATACACCACCTGGGGACGAGCCACGTAAGCTCGCGACTAACTGGCTCGAGATCCCCCATATGAGGGCGATCCGTGGATTGGGATGATATGGAAGTGAAAGCCGATAATTGGGAGATACATCATCTTTTCTTTGTTGCTGACATCGTTCTTATAAGACAAACATTAGCCAGGCGGAACATGTGCTTGCTGACTTTGATAAAACCTGTGGAAAGATTGGTCTTAGACTAAATCTCACAGAAACGATGTTCATGAGGAACGCATTGGTTTCGTATGCTCCATTGGGCAGAAGGAATCGAGCGGCTTGGAGAGCTTCCAAGCGCATCGAGGATGTAGTGAAGAGGACAAAAAACACCCGACTCCGCTCCCACCTTTTCGACTCAACGGTACTTTCTGCACTAACACATGCGTTGGAAACCTGGTCGCTGCATAAGCAGGATGAAAGACGACTCAGCGTTGTTTAACGTGCAGTAGAAAGGACGATGCTAGAAATATCCCGTTCCACACAAGTAAGGGAGAGGATCCAAAGCCCCGATCTTCGTCAACGATCAAAAATCAAAGATGGCGTCTTGTGCGCCAAATAGACGGAGATAAGGTGGGCCAGAAACGTAATACGTATGAATGGCAACCAATGGAGAGCAGCCGTTAGTGACTGGATTCCTCGAGATGTCAAACGTACTGCAGGAAAACCACCAACCCGATCGTCAGAGTTCTTCATTCACAAGGAGTCTTGAAGAAAGATATGATGCTCGACGAGTCCATAGAGCGAGTAGAATCCACTGGGCTACTCTTGCACGCGACAGGGAAAAATGGAAGATTTACTGGCGCCCGCTCGAGTCACTCGACGATCAACGAGACGACAGATGATACAGGAGAACAGCAGTCAGTGCAACCTCTCTATAAATACTGCAGTGATGCTCTATTTGCCATGCTATGCTGATTGTTCTCAAATTGGCCTGCCAAGTTTTGGAGTATTTTGGTTGATGGATCTCAATATCTTCTTGAGTAAATTTTTACTTTTGTTGAGAGTAAATAGCTTTTGTTAACAGCACCATGATCGCTTTGCTCGTCATTCCATTACAATCCGCAGAGGCTCATCCTGTGTTATTTCTACATCATTTAGCACGAATATTGCACACTTTATTT
Organism: Angiostrongylus costaricensis; assembly: GCA_900624975.1. NCBI lineage: Eukaryota > Metazoa > Nematoda > Chromadorea > Rhabditida > Metastrongylidae > Angiostrongylus > Angiostrongylus costaricensis. The sequence continues at coordinate 73,322 of UYYA01004097.1, read as the reverse complement.
TGCTTGGAAATGCTATCGCATTGAACGAAAAGTGACTTATCGGATCATTTAATGGACGCAAACCGTTTTGCGATTTTTAACTTGAAGGAACCGCATAACTTGCCTGAATGGCCCGGAATCTGTTCTTCTGCACGTCATCACTTTTGTGCCTATTTTTACCGACGGAAAAAGTCTGAAAAGTTGGATACTTAAATAAAAGGATAAAAGATAAAGCGATTGGCGTTGATCAATTCCTGAAGGATGCACCATGCGTTCGTCTTCATCAAACACTGTTAAGGGTGAATGAATTCATAGCTGGCCTATATAATGATTCACAGTGGTTTACCGATGTGTCGATCCGATGCTGTTATCCTCCCAAAGTAGTCTGGCACTAGCTTGCCAACACCGGAAGGATGGAAGGTTTCGTGATCTAGGGGTGTGAGATCGAACCAACGACCAGACATGTATTAGAGGGCGTCTGTGAGAACTCCGTTGAACGCTCTACATGGAACACTTAAATAGATTGAAACACTGGAACAGTTGTTTTTGAACACTAATTCTTCGAAACGTTGGCGATTCGCATCCACGAAATCCAGAAATTTACGATTTTCTTCTATAAGGAATAAAAGACTGTCAGATTCTCAAATATTCTGGCGCTAAATCACTTGCCTTTCAGATCTCCTGCCGTCCCAATTCTATTAACGCGATTGTTGATAATAATTCTTCAAACCACTCAAAAAGAATCGCGTCTTTAGCGAATTTTCGAAATCCTGTCACACCAATATAATCTAGCTCAGAGCTATAGAGCGAAATAAGCAGCAAGCGATTTCTTTTGTTCATTGAAAATCCTGCTCTTAGAGCTCATGCAAGTCCTTATATCATGAGGACATTACGCGGGTATAGCTCATCGTTAAAGGTGCTATTCGAGTGATTTTTGGCTCATTCTCACAGATTTGATGTCAGAGTCATCTGGGTTGACAAAATCACAAACTTGCGGCATGGGTAAGTCGGAGTTGCACAAGCCAAATATCATGGCGCATCCTGAAAATATGGATCAACGCCGAACAATTGATCCTTCAATAATCATGATGACGACTTTGAAAAAATCTTCTGAAGTGGGAAAGCTTGTGAGACCCAAGCTGCACTTTTTTGGCAAGCAATTAATATAAATTCCTCCTAACGGTTCACCGCCTCATCGTGGCTGAGAGGTGTTCCTGTGTGTCGGGCTGCGATGTACAACGGGAAGATTCGTCAATTTGGTAAGGTCTCCCAGACTGAGAAGTTCAGCGTTTCCATCAGGAAGCCTAACTAAGAGTAAGCCAATACAAGGATCACCACCGTCCTAGTATAAAAGTCGCATGATGGCAAATTTCCCTCTGATGCACAAAGACGGCGACTGCTTGTGGTGGTGAAGACCTAGGCCAGGCTTTGCCCAGGCTGACTTCAGGACATTGGGAAACCAGAATAGCTAAACCAGTAATTCTTCGAAGATTGGAGATTATGCTGAGGCACTCACAACCTGCGAATGCGGTCGATTCAAGCATCCAAGTTAGTAAGTAATTTAAATTATACGAGAGTTCTGGAATGCGCTTAATTAATGGTTCAATTATTTGGTATTTTTGTTGCTTAGTAAAAGATAAACGGTAAAATAGTAGGCATTAGTCTACGTAGGAAAGGCACTCCATGCATTCCACTATATTTGATCATAATTAATGGAGGAGAGTGAACGCCTTTCTTGTCCAAACAATAATTTGCCGAGGGTGACCGATGTGTCACATTCTTTCCCTTTTCCTTTCAAACTATCCATCCAGAGAAGTCGGAGACTAATTTGCCGTTCCCGGAAGGATTGAAGAGTTTGATTTACTCAACCGACGATATCGAATTAACCACCGATTTGGTGTGTAATTAAGCACACCTTTAAGCACGGTGCCACATCAACCATTATTGTGATCTAATTTAAATAAGATCGATAGTAGATCGATAGTCGGTAGAAGTAGCTGAGACATACACAAAGCGAAGGACGCGGATGGTGTAGTGGTGAAGTGCGCTGCTCCCCGGTAAGGACAACAGCGCGTGTTCGTTCTCCACTGCATACGCCTGTAGTCCGGAGTTTTGCAAATATCTCAGCATTTCATACGAAGATCGATAGTATTTCAACCTAGAGGAATTGCTGAGGCTAATCCTATAGCATTACCATCGAGAAAAAAAAACTTATTTCATGCGTTTGCCTAAATTAGGCTGTTTGATTAGTTGAGGCCGCACAACTCGTTAACTTCGGGCATAAGCTAGAAAAATGGTAGTAATTTTCGGAGCAAACGACGCATCGTTTGGAATCTGTGGCTGAATTCCATAAGTTATAGCTGAATTACCGTCTGTTTATAGGAGGACAGTCGCTTTAGCCGATCTCGGTGACTACAATGAGTTAAGTCATACGGAGAGGCGTCACTCTCTCATCAACATATTCAAGGGCTTCAAGCTGTGACCCAAGTGGATTAAGTGGACTTGCTTGATCTGTATGAAGGTTAGTGAGATTTCCGTGTTTGTAGACAAATGTAATGAGAAAATTCGACAGATCAAGGGATGAGCGAATATCAACATGAACTGCTCGACGTAGTGCTCACTCCACTCCTCACCCCTGCACACTTTTTAAAATCATTTTTTAGCAATGAATTGTTATTCAGTTTTCTGCTCACAGTTGTATTTCGTCTTTGTTTGCTCGTTAAGTTTTGTATGAGATATTTTTAAGCCTGCTTAGTCTTGTTTAGCTTTATTGAAAACTAATAAAGGACGATTTATTTCGCTGTCAGTTGTTGTTTTAAAATAGCGTTAAATCCTACGCATTAATGAGCGAACACAACGGCGTTGTTCTCATTGTGTCATTTTTCTCCATCGATCTATATTTGGTGATGTATCTGGCCCACTTTTGTGCCTTACCGACTTTTTATCTCAATCAGAGAAAGACCTTCGGATCACTTTGTTCCAGGAGCTAGGTGAAAAATCCCAAAAAAACTATTGCTTTTGCGCCCTAGAGAAGAGCGTGTCCATCCAGCAGAATATAAGCCGATGGATTGCACTGAACTCTAACCTAATCTCATAGGAATTGACCGAATATTCCCCGCCATTCATCATTTCGGATATTCTTGCTCGTTTCAATATTTCTGCTGGTGTACTCATTTTTGACGAGGTAAAATTTAAATTTTATTGCTATTACGCAAATGGCAACAATTTTCTGCCGATAATATTAACGCCTCAGATTAATTTGTGCCTTCCACTGATTCAAATGCTAATGTAATATTTTATCATTTTCACTGCACAGGCAACAATGTGGCGCGTGTGGGATCGACCCCAGCGCCCATGACCGATCAAGTCTTCCATCTTTCCGTGGCCGGAAAATTGTTACCAGACTTGTCTGGAAGGAAAGCAGCACTGGTTCGATACATCGGCAGGCCACCGCGAGTCATTGTAAAGGCCAGAAATGCATTCAATCACCTCCAAACGATGCTTGGTAAAGTCCAATGCATGACACATTTTTCAGGGATTGGTCAACGTCGACAGCTTTATACTTTTTTTCACGTAAATTTACCTGAAACTATTTTCGAAACTTCTACACCACGAAAAAAAACCTGAAAAAGAACTAAAATTTGACAGATTCTCAAGTTTCGGTTACAGCCGGTTCTCAACGATCTACTCACGTCGTCAACAACTGCGGCAGTAGATGATCATTCAATATTGCAGTCAATCTGAGTAAAACTGCATTTTTGTTAAAAATGTGTTAAACACTCGTAAACTTCAGCAAAAGAAATTGCGCGAACTTTTCCCTTAATTAACCGATGCTCTTTTAAGATCGTCTCCTCAGAGTGGCTGTGTCGTTTAAACGGAATGCCCTCGAACAAGCGTCTTCTGTTCTAACAGCAGAAACTCCGGAATTATTTTTCCACGACCGTTCATGCTCAATCCTATGTTACTTCACTAAGAAATGGAAGGATGGCTTATGCTGATGGATTCTGTTCAATAAAAATGAGTAGCATTCCTAGAACATATTACCGTTTCCCAAAAAATTTAAATATGGAATCGAAAAAGCGATTAACGATTCATATTTGGCAATTCGAAAAACTTTTTCAGAAATTTTTAAATCCCTGAATAAGGCAATGTTCTAGCTGGCCACTGAACATTCTTATTTTAACTGTTTCCGTTTTCCTTTACTCACTGATTACCCACATATTAGTGGCAGAGCTACGTGACGTTCTCTATCTACCAGGCTTAATAAAAAGTAGCAGCAACCACGTATTTCATCGTAGTGGTAGTGTGTTCAGTAGATGGTTTCCTTGTAGATTATATGAGCTGACTTCAGATTCCTTTTATATACAGAGTAAAATACTCGTGCATATGTGATGAATGGGCAGGAGGTGCCACTGCGACACATACGTGATCCCCACGACCATGGCCCACCAAGCCCTCCATCACTCTTGGGGTCGGGAAATTGGTACTAGACTTGTCTGGGAGGAAAGAAGCACTGGTTCGATACATCGGCAGGCCACCGCGAGTCATTGTAAAAGACCAGACATGCATTCAATCACCTCCAAACGATGCTTAATGAAGTCGAATGCATAGCGTATCTCTCAGGGATTAATCAACGCCGAGAGCTTTACCTTTTAACGTTATGTGCATTTGTATAAAGCGGCTTGCAACTTACATGTCGATTTGGCCATGTATTACGACAAAGCGGTTGAGAACTATTATTCGAGAGCCGTCTTTAGGGTAATTCCAACAAATGGGCTTCTCATTTACTATGGAGAAGCATGGAAACCCACTTTGAAATTCTTCAATGTCTCAAAAACCACCGTTGAAAATGTAGCTCTTTTCGAGAATCTGGATGGCACCGACTTCTTTTTTTCTGCATTCTTATAAAAAAATCTCATGGCTTCCACATTAAGCCTGAGCATTTCTCTGGGAAGTGTATGAGTATGCTCATATGCAGTGACTAACAGGGTATACCTCCAATGAGAGCCAATTTTATAAGGGCACACCTAGAAATGGCAGCTTTTGAGATACGATAGCGATTTTCGCTGCATGTGCGTGTTGGTCGTGACTAGCAAGAAGCCCTGAATGAACCACGCGCAACTACTCTGTCAGTTTATTCTGACTGCAAAAGATTCCGTTAGTAAACTGAGTATGTGACATCTCAGTTTTTGTGCTGTTGTGGAATTCGTAAAAGACTTTCGCATGACAATTTTTTACAGCTCGATATTTCCTAATCAGCCTTTTCCAAACCGGAATGGACGAGACCGTAGTCGTATTGACGTCCTTTCCTGAATTTGGAAGCCTATGGAATTCATAGCATATTTTATGCATCATGAAAAATTTCGAAAGCCTGAAAATCTTTGCAAGAGCAGCTTATTTCAATTAATGCACATATTAAGGTTTTTATTGATCGTCCTCCTTAGTGGCCAACAGATATAGGTCGGAGATGGCCCTTTCACAATATTAGCGAGCAATGACTCTTGACATTTTTGAATCTTTTTTTGCAATAAAAACCAGCTATAGTCTAATCAATGAAAGCATGCGGCTTGAGGCTTGAATAGGCAGTTTTTGTTTCCTTTGTTTTTCTATTGCATGCGATGCAATTTTGACTATATTTGATACTTCAACGGCCCGTCGTCACAGGCTGAGCGGGTCCCAGCATAATCACCATTTTTCGAAGAATTGTTGGTTAAGTCATTGTCGTTTCCAGAAATTCCGAGGTTAGCCTGGCCAACGTCTGTCCCAGGTCTTCACCACCACGGGAAGTCGCAGCTCTTGGTGATCAAAGAGAGGTTTACCACTATGCGACTTTGATACCAAGACCGTGGTGGATCCTGGTATTGGCTTACTCTTAGCTAGGCTTCCTTTCGGAAAGGCCGGACTCCTTTCCAGCTTGGGAGACGCTGCCGGAGGGACTAATCCTCCCACTGTACATCACAGTCCAACACCAAGGAACACCTCCCAGCCACGAAGAGGCGGTAAACCGTTGGGAGGAATTTAAACTTGAAACGAAATTTCGATTATACATGAACTAAAAGCGGAAGAAGTTTTATATAACGTCAGCATGTTCACTTTTTATTTTCTTCTTACTAGAATCTTTTTATGGCAATGTATTATGCGAAATACAACCACAATGGTTCTAAGAAATTTGCAAAACTGCAGACCGCAGGTGTCTGTGGTGGGGAACGAACGCCCTATTACCCTTTCCGGAGGCTGACGCGTTCACAACCACACAGCTGAGAGAGAAACAAAACGAATGACCCAGACAAGAAGGGAAGTTTTCTACAATGGTATCTTGCGAGTGCAATGCAGGTTATGTTATGGATTATTTTATAGCTTTTATAGAGCTTTTTTTTAGGTTTGGTTGTGCATCCCAACCAACATTCATTGTTTTTTCCTTTTGCTGAAGCGAGTGTGAAGAGAAATTGCACATTTCATTTCACTCTCACCTCAATCATGCATTGCATTTCCAGGATACATGGAATATTGAAGTCTTTTATAATCACAATCTTAACTCTTTTATTTACTGCCTTTTTCTTCTTAATGGCAGGTTATGTTGCGAAATATAACTCGTATGAAATGCTGAGATATTTGCAAAACTCCGGGCCACAGGTGTATGCAATGGAGAACGAACACGCGCTGTTGTCCTTACCGGGGAGCCGCGCACTTCACCACTACACCATCCGGGTCCTTCGCTTTGCGTGTATCTCAGCTAGTTCTGTCGATCTTTTTTGCCATCAGCAATCACCCGTCAACGGGATCAGCTTAGCTGGGTTCAATGCCGATATTGGCTCCCCAGATCAACCCCGTCTAGTGTTCTGTCAATCCTGTTTAGGATAACTCGAGTGAAGGGTTTGTATACGGCAGACAGCAAGCAGATTGGGCGATAGTTGCCAAAGTCGTGGAGGTCGCCTTTCTTGAACAATAGCACGGTCTTGGTGGTCTTCCAGTGAGAAGGAACCTTGCATTTAGTAGGTAACGTGTAAACAGCCGAGTCTCTATGGCGTGTCGTGCGTGTCTTCGTCAGCTCCGGTTCCAGTGATATCCTGCGCAACCCACCTGGCCTCTCACCGGACGTCTCACCGCCTAACGTCATAGACGGAAGCACCCAGTGTACAGGGCACTGAGGCTGGCCTATTGTTGGTTGTGCAGCTTATCTTGCATTAATCCTGACCTAACCTTTCAAGGGAGCATCCAGGTAATCACCACGATGTGGATCCGAAAATCCGAAGGGGATATGCTTTCGGCGATGAATCCTTCGCTCAGTCCTTCTACTAGTTGATTCGGAGATGTTAAAACCGAGATCAGAAACGAGAGTAGGAATCGAAAAGTAACCGACCTCCAAAGGACGATGTAGAAGTCGAATTCCTGAAAAGATGAAGAGTAATATGTTTCGTTCAGTAGACAAAGATTAGCACGATGGCGAAAGTAACTTGACGGCAGGTCCAATACAAAAGGTATACGAAAGATTAGCTTTCGCTTTCTAAATGTTTACACTCGTACAGTGTGTTTTTACTGAGGATATTAAGAGGAGATATTTAATTCAGCAAGATGAAAACCTACCAATAAATGATTAGACTAACAAGCAGCAAACGGATGTGGGCTGGCAAACAGTCTTATCACGATTTGGCTGCCAAGGCTTTCCCGGTAAGTACTAAAAGCATAAAGCTCTCGGCGTTGATCAATCCCTGAGGGATGCGCCATGCATTCGACTTCATTAAGTATGGTTGGAAGGGATGGAATGCATATCTGGTCTACCCGCTAAGTACTAAATAGCAGGAATTGACGGAATGACTGCCGTATGATGAAAGATCTACAAATTTTAAAAATACATGTTCAGAGATTAGTGGACACTTTACAGCGCCTCCTAAGAAAATGCTATATCTTTCTAGCTGTAAATAGGAGTCATGCGGAGTGTGAGTGAATGTGATACGATCAAAACCTATGCACGTATTTTGAAAATGAAATTAGTCTGGTCACCCACGTACTGGAACAAGCTACTCGTTAGTTATCTACCCTACTTTCCTCCAAACAATCGGAATGCAACTTAGATTAAAGAATGACTACAGCAGTACCTAGTTCGGAGGTAATTAACTTCTTCGGCGGTGGTGTTTGTGAGCACTTCACTTCGCCGTCTCTTGGTTCCCGTTCGTGGTTCAGCACCGGGCAGGTAAAGTGATTGTGTCACCTTAAGTAACTCGGTCGTAGGTTGCATTGTCTACATTCCATACTTTTGAATCCGACTCATACTAAACGTAATAGAACATTTAAAAACAGAAACTGCAACAATCTCATGTCCTATCAATAAACCAAAAGATAAAAAATTTGCATTCGGAATTAAGAAATCAGCAATTCCTTGCGAAGCGCTTATCGAGCACTTAATTTGTTCACATCAATTCTATTTTCTCACAGAACTCTTCAATTCACCACAGCATTTGCCTCGCATGATCTCCGGCCGCCAATGAAGCATGGATTGCAATAGATGCACCGGCTTCGGCGGCTTGTCGAAATTAATCTGAAGATGTTACTGCGTACAGCTCGGCATCAGTTTCCAGCCGGCCATGTGAAACAATCTAAAACGCTCGGAGCTATAAAACAAACAAAGTATAGGGATATAAAAGTTAGTCAGGAATTGTTTACAAAAGAGCAATAACTTTTACAGGAAAACAAATGGACCCAAGTGAATTTCAGTGGAACTGTAAGTGAACAAAGCAACAGAAAATACTATGTGCTGGTGCATTCACCGTATAGAACTTCCGTGGTCTCCAGCCCATAAATAAGTCAGATTGTTGAGAGAACTTAAAAGCTTCCACCAAGCACTGATAATTATATAGTTAACTGTTCACAAAAGTTTCCTCGGTTTTCTGAAGAATTTCATCACTTTTTAGAGAGAACGTGGCTTCGGCTCCCAATCTTGCCTCTCTCACGAAGCACGGTTGTCGTTCCGATCTCACGACTCGTTACGTCAGTAGTGACTCGTCGCTCCACATCTTCTAGTGATCCTCCATAGGAGACCGAAGCTCCGTCATCGAGGTATGCACCGAGTGCTGCAGCGTTATCGTGGCCCATCATTTCGTCCTGAATTGATTTATTATCTTCAAAAAGCAGTCAAATAAAGAGATTCTTGAAACTTTGTCTTATTTTCTTTACACTACACGTCTTTACATCTACTGTAGATATCGCAGCACTTTTGCATTCGATTTGTTTTTTTCGCATCCAACATCCACAAAGGTCTTCCAAGTTTTGCGTGTGGTTTAGGTTACTGCTTGAGGATTATCGTCTTCTTTATGAATGTCGTTGAACGCCGGTCGAGTTGATCTTCTCTGGAGTCCTCGTCCAGCATACTAGAGGGGTTTTAATTGGAAAGCAGAGAGTAAACTTATTCCAAACAGGCCTAGTACCAATTTCCCGAGCTCGGAGAGCCAGTAAGGTTGGCAACGCCGGAGCGGGTCCGACTACCACCGTGCTCGTGATGATCAGCTCACTATCACTGCGTTACCTGCCTCCTATTAGACAGATCATAGTTCAACGTTTTGTAAAACCAGTATTGCAGTTTTATTCAGACTTTGTAAATGGATAAAATTTTTGGGAACTAAGAGCTCTGCTGTGTCTTCTAGTCAGAGATTATTGCGTCTGCTTTTTGTTGTCGTTTATACCATAAACTGCTACACTTTATCATACTTTATCACACATCCACTATAGGATTGTCTTATTTTCGAAAAGACGATTAGTGAAGTATTCATAATCACAAGTGGATCTGGCAAAATATGGAACCACTCACTGCGTAACCTGGCTTGAGCTCGGGGCGAGAAATTGTGTAATAGTCGGATCCGAATATTTCTCGACCACAAGCACTGCCTTCACTAATGCCACGTCTGCCAACTGAAGAAATTCAGCCATAATAAGTTCTACACCTCATTAGAGCAATTTTCCAACAAACCACGATAAAAAGATGTACCGTCCACTTTAGATGTGAAACTCCTTACCTGCATTAGGCACGAAGGAATAGGCAACACAGACGCGTTAGAAGATGAAACAAAAGAGCCAGAATCACCATCAAAATAATGCCAACACTCGAAGGTGTTACCTGAAAAATCAAATTGTCGGACTCGACCAACATTGATCATATTTCTTTTATTACGTGAAAAACGTAGCTCCTTTTTAAATAATAATTCGATGAACGAAAACAGTGAGAGTTTTTATAAGAAAAGTAATCAATTACCTCACCAAATTCTCCTTAATATCCATCAACACATGAGCAGGTTATATTATGGGTAGCGTTCTAAAGCATAATCGGCTCGTTTAACATTTTCACGTTAGCGCTATGAAAGCCGAGAGTTCGAAAGTAACCAAGAGACGTCTGTCTCCAGAAGCACTCGAGCTGATAGGCCAGCGTGGAATCGCACGAGCTACAGGCAACCGCAAACCAACGTCCGAACTTGCAAAACGAGGCGGACAGGCGATAAAACCAGATCTTAAAGAGAGAAGAGCAGCAGTAATAGTCGAAGCTGGAGAGGTTGGAAAAAGTACTCACAAAGCCCATCGAAGCTTCGCCAATTACGAGACTAAGATGATTGCAGTACGACGCGCAGACGGAACAGTTACAGCGTCCAGAAAGGCAATAGAGGAAAACATTCACTAATACTTCTCAGATCTCTTCGATCGCTACATCCACCTAGCGTCATATGAAATAAAGGAGAATGGATATGTTGTAACACCTGACAGTATGATATCTGAACATCTGAGGAACCTTTCGTTAATCCTAGTAAACACACTGGCTCGGCTGTTCAACGATACCTGTCTGAATGCAGGGTTCGCGCTCTGCGAAAGACCGGCAAGACCATTTTATTGTTCAAAAAGGGTGACCTACACGATGTCGGGAACTATCGCCCAATCTGCTCGCTCTCTGTCGTCTACAAACTTTTCACTCGAGCCGTCCTAAACAGGATTGACAGAACACTTAACGAAGGACAGCCATGTGAGCAAGCAGGGTTTCGAAAAGGATTTAGTACGATGAACCACAGCCACACGGTAACACGGCTCATTGAAGTATCGCGAGAGTACAAAACATCGCTTTGCCTCACTTCAATCGATTTGAAGAAGGCCTTTGACTCAATTGAGATAAAAGCAGTCATGGAAGTTCTTGATGGTCAATGAGTCCCTACTCAGTATATGAAAATTCTTCGTGAGCCTTACAAAAATTTCACGACCGAGATACCACTATTCTACAACGGTATTAACATCGAGGTGAAAGGAGAGGTCAGACAAGGCGATACCGTCTCGCCAAAATTATTCACCTCCACCCTCGAGAACGCCATGCAAACATTGGATTGGGATAATATGGGAAGACTTTGACAAGCCTGTGAAAGGATTGGTCGTCGACTAAATCTCACGAAAACGATGTTCACGAGCAACGCATTGGTTTCGTATGCCCCATTCAGGCTCAACGGAACAAATATTTCCGCATGCTCCAATTATGTCTATCCAGGTGGGTAAATCAACGCGATTAATAACCTAGTCGCAGAGTTGAGCAGAAGGAAACGAACGACTTGGGGAGATTTCAACAGCATCGAGGATGTAGTGATGAGAACAAAGAACACCCGACGCCGTGCCCAATTCCTCGACTGAACGGTACTTCCTGCCTCAACGTATGCGCCAGGAACCTGGTCGCTGCGTAATCACGATGAAGGATTGTTGTAGAGCACGCAGTCAGAAGGACGATGTTAAGAGCATCACGTGTTACACAAGTGAGCGAAGGGATTTCTTCAGATTTAGATTTTTGAGAAAAGGACGAGCAGGAGTAGAGCGCGAAGCGGCGCTATAAAATTGGACCGCAGTTAGAATTACCGAGGTAAGAAGAAACTTTACCGGTGGAAACATTCTATTGTTTTCAATTTAGATATACTTCTCTTTACATGAAATTATGAACGTTTGATGGTGTGTTTAGTTTAGGTCATGAAAACACACTCAGTATTTGTTTGAGCACAAATTACAAGAGAAAGCAAAGTTAAGAAGTCGAAATGGTAAAGAATCGCAGTTGTTGTATAAGTTACTGAACTAGATGGCCTGTACAGCATGAATCTTCATCAAAATAGTTCGAAAACATAAGTGAACATTTGCTAGCACCCATAATTGGTGGAGAGTCGTACCAAACAGTGAGTTTCCACGCTGAAAACGGCGTATTGAAAACCGCGACGGATACGGAGATCTCTACCTAGGGCGACGGCCGAGGGTCCTCATAGTGTGTATCGTCAACGCGAGGCGGATCGCGGGAGCACCGTTAATCATGTGGATTTAACGGAGTTCTCGGGATCCGGCCCGCAGCAACACTATGGGCGACGATGTGACACGAATAGCCCAAGACAGGCCTCCAATCCCGAGGTGAGCTTTGCTCTCTTCTTTTTGTGTTTTCAATCTTCAGTTTCATCGATGAAGGTTTGTTCAAGTCGATGTCTACGACTTTAAATCCACACTGAGCAAAAGCGCTAAAAGTTCGACAGAGAGTTGTTCAATTTTCTTTTTCATTATTGCTAAACTCGCTGATAATATCCATTGGAGTCAAACTAGGCGTGGTAAACAATTCGTGCAACCAGGTTTTTTTTCTTTTTATTCCCATGAATTGATAATAAGTAATTCCGTAACATGTTGATCCGAGGTGGTTGGGAGAGGGGTGGGGAGAGGAGGGTGTGGGTTGGTGGGAAACTTTGAGCACAGACAGCAAGCAGATTGGGCGCTTGTTGCCGATATTGTGCAGGTCACCCTTCTTGAACAATGACACGGTCCCATAACCCAAAAGTTCAACGTACTACATCGCTGGTGAACAACTGTTCCCGAAAATTTAGACACGAATATCTAAATAATTCAGTGCCAATTCTCATTACCACACCAGTTCCGCTTCCAATACCATTCTATGTAAGAACGTAAAGAGGCTTTTTAATGGACAAAAGAGAAGGACTGTGGGCTTGAAGGAAATGGAAGACTCGTCATCGTTAGCTATCGCTCAATCCTTGAATCATTTGTTGTTTGCAAGCTATTTATTCCAGCCATCCCTACCACGAGTGGCAGGACATCGAAAGCCACGCAAGTAATTCTCCAAAAAGAGTTCAGTGCACTGCGTCGTGCACGAACGGTAACAAAAAGACTAGTTAAAGTACTTGCACGATACAAGACAGTTCTGCCTTTTACCACCGGGTAATTAAAAACAAACCCTACACATTTAATAAAAGGATAACAGTGGAAGTTTAAGGAAACCAGGACACCTCCATTAGGTGAATACGATTTCTTCATAAAGTTCACGAGTAGAATAGCGTGGCCATTCTATAAGGATGTAATCATTGACGTAAAGGGATACGTCCGACACAGCGATAAAATCTCGCCGAAATTAATTGATGCCGCTCTCCAAACTGTCATGCAAAAGCTTAAGATAATAATGGGCACCAAGGGAATGAAAATCGATGACCGGACCTAGAGCGTTTCTCTTTGCGTATGACATTGCCGTTGTGCGATCAAGCATTAGCCAAGCAGAATGAATGTTGGCCTACTATTGGTTTTCGGTTAGAACAAAAGAAAACAATACTATGACGAAGAGATTTGTTCGTCGAGATATACCACCCGTATTCAACGGCACCAAGTGTTTCCCAATCCTTCTGCCACTTATATCTTGCTTATTTACTTCGATACTTTGATTCTTCTTCTTCATCGGTTGTGCGGGCCTCAGTGTAATTTCTATTCTCTGAAGTTTTCCTTGTTTATCCACTGTGGTTCCTGAAAGTCTTGAGGTCAATCTGGCCCAACACTACCTCTGGTAGCCGCCGCCCTAGGCAGTCGCTTCCCATATGGGTTAGAAGGAGATTTGTTACCATGCGAGTAGTTTGGTACCAGAACAGTGATGATTCCTGCTATTGTTTCACTCTTAGGTGGACTTCCAGATGGAAACTATTATACCACCATATAGCTACCTGGACCACTCATACCTGGATCAGTAATCCACCATTATTAGCGACGTGTTTCTAGAGCTGAGCAGGGCGAATAGAGCGGTTTGCAGAGCGTACAAGAGTACCAATAATGTAGTATGAATGATAAAATTTTCAAGTTTTTATGCCACATATTGACTGCTCGTTTCTTTCTGCTTCAACTGTTACTCGAACTCGTCATTTTCTCTCTCAGCAATCGCGAGGTTGTTAAACAGCATACGTTTACTTCCATACAATAGCACGTATACAATACAATCGTAGCTGATGTTTCGGCAGAATCGCCTTCTTCAGAGCCGCTTTTTTCACTAGTCTTCTACCGAGGAAGAACAGCGGTCAGAGTCACATATGGCTGCGGTTAGGAGTCGCCTCCAACAAATAACGGATTTCCTTCATATGAGAGATTCCAATAGGCGGTTCATCACGAGGCTACGTGGCGCGTCACCAGCTAGAGGGTGAGGAGTTGATAGCGGACCAAAAGAGACCTTTGCTTCCCTGAGACGCAGGTGGATCCAGAAGATGGACTCCATGTTTCTGCTGCGCCGATTTGGCACATACATTTTGTATTTACGAAGCGTATTCATGCATGCGTGTGTGGGTACGTTTTTGCTTATGCGGATTGTATTCTGCGAGTTAATTCTGCTAAAAGGCTGCAATCAACTGACTGGGAAGTATATGGGAGGCGGTAAGGAGTCGCCTCCAACAAACAGGCTTCATGTCCACTTTGGGAGAGTCTGGCAAGCTACCCGTGAGTATACGCAGCCCTCACATTCGGAACCCAGCAAGCTATACGTAGGTATCAAAGAGTTAAAAACAGTAAAACAAACAAGCCTCAATTCCCTGACCCCGAAAGAGCCCCCAAATTGGCAGCGCTGGGTAGGGCGAGTACGAAGAGAATGCTAAAATCTAAGGGCTAATGGACGCTGCCTGGATATCAAAGAACTAAAGTGAAGATTTGTACCTACATTGCACGTACACTTGCATCCGAGTCCTCGATAGAAGTCTTGCTCATGCAAGCAAGAAGGATAAAGTACGACGTCATCGGCCTGGCCGAGACGAGACGACACCACCCCTTCAACGCCGTCTATGACACCGGAGAAGGACTGTTCCTCTGAACATGCGCCAGTAGAGGAGTCGGCGGTATTGACGTTCTCGCCAACATTAGTTTGTCCATGAACAACGATTTATTTAGACAGCTTACAACCCGGATCGGACGTTTACGATTAAAAAGATGTAGATCAATACTGGCTTTGAAAATCTTCGTCGTTTACGCGCCGACATCAAACTATGACGAAGAAGAAGTGGAAGCGTTCTATATGGACTTACAGAAGTTCTACAGAGAAGACCACACATTCTTCAGTGTCATCATCGGAGATTTCAATGCCAAGATTGGACAAAGAAGAACGTCTGAAGAACGTCACATTGGGACCCACGGATTAGAATGGAACTAAGAGGGCGTGCGGCTGTCTGAGTTTATCACGGCGACCAAGACAATCCATGGCAACTCGTAATTCCAGAAGCCCCACCCTCAACGTCGGACGTTGGAGTTTCCCAATGGAGAATACCATAACGAAATACACCACATTATAGTAAGTAGAAGGTTTTGCCTAACCGACGTCGTTGTTGTCCCAAATTCTACACGGAATCAGACCTCAAATTAAGTTGATTGATGGGTATTTTGCAAACATCGTTCAGTTTCTTTGTTAGAGATGATTGAATGAATACGTGGCCCATACAATGACTTGGAATGAACGCGTATGGCCCAGTGGTCGGCGGCGCCGGGTAGTACACTTGGGATCGATTCCCGCGCACCTGGCCCACCAAGCCTTCCATCCCCTAAGGTCGGAAAATTGGTGCCAGACTTGTCTGGAAGGATAGCAGCATTGGCTCGGTAAATCGGCAGGCCACTGCGAGCTACTGTAAAGGCCAAATGTGGTTCCGATCAGCCCCAAACGATGCTTGATGAAGTCAAATGCATAGCGAATCGCTGAAGCATTCATCAACGCCGAGAGCTCCGTTTTTTTTTTTTGCAATAACTCGTGGTGGTCTACCGATGCATCGATTCAGTGCTATTATCCCCCCAGATAGGGCTGGTACCGAATTGCTGAAGTCGGTGGATGGAAGGATTGGTGAGCCTGGGGTGCGCGATCGATCCCTTTCTGTATTGTTTGGCGCCTTTAACCATTGTGTAGTGCGCGCTTCAAAGCATACGTATTGGTAGAACAATCCTAACAATTCTACATTTTGCTAATGATATTGTCATCTTTTCGAGGAGTACCAGTGAAGCAGAAACAATGCTCAATCGAAGAGGAAAAATGATTGGATTGCGTATAAATAAGACAAGGACCAATTCACGAAGAATCCATAGTGCAAAATTGAACAAATCGAACTGGATGGTTCATTAACTACGAAAACCTCGTTTCTATACTTTTGACGTTTGATGAATATGGAAAACAACAAGAAGGCGGAATTAGAGAGAAGCAGAGCATCTTGGGCCGCATTCCGGTCACTCAAAGAAGTCACCGATCAAATAACGGACCAAAAACTCTGCAGCTTAGCTTTTCGGTTGAACAATCCATGTAACGCTCTGTTATACATCGGAAACGTGGGCTCACACTTCATCAGCGTCAAGAGTACTATGCACTACACACGGAGCGCTTGAATGATGTTTTCTGAAATTTCACCGGCACTTGCAGCGTCTAGCCGAAGTGCGTAGCTCATACATTCGAAACCTATCCCATCTTCGGAATCCAGGAAAAAATGCATCAATAACGAGACAGATGGGTCGACCACATAATAAGAAGAACAAATGACAGATGAACAAAAAGAACAGTGGAGCAGACTTCAAGAGAATCTCGTAAAGGTCCTTCCGATGGTAAGCTGAAGTGATTTCTTGTATATTTTAAGATGTTTGCAGATAAAATTTCCTCAGAGATTTCCAATGCAGTTTTTAGAAGCCGAGTACTATAATACTGAGATATTTGCAAAACTGCGCACCGCAGGTGTCTGCGGTGGGGAGCGAACGCGATATTGTCCTTTCCGGGGAGTAACGCGTTCACCACCACACCATGCGGGTCCTTCGTTTCGCCTGTCTCTCAGATAATTCTACTGATCTTTTGCCATCAGCAATCACCCATGAACGGGATTGATCTGGGGAGTCCAAATCGGTATTGAACCCAGTTAAGCTGAGGCTATAGTTTATAGGCTAACGAAGGACCCGCATGGCGTGGTGGTGAACGCGTTACTCCCCGTAAAGGACAATAGCGCGTTCGTTCCCCACCGCAAACACCTGCGGTCCGGAGTTTTGCAAATATCTCAGCATTATAGTAGTTATCTTTCGCAAAATACCCTGCGGTTAAAAGGAATACGCAGTAAATAAAAAGGTTAAGATTGTGATTATAACTATAATCGTCACCGCCTATACGACTGTGTATATACAACGCAAAATTGTATAATTTGCCTCAATGGTAGAGACGGTGATTGCATGAGTTCGGGTACAGTCTATCTGGTCTCTTGTAAAGCGTGCGGGGACGAATACGTTGACAAAACGGGTAGACCACTCTGTGTCCGCATAAAAGAACCCCTAGTCGGCAAACGTAAACCAAATACTCGACTAGGCACGCATAGGACGCAGAGACATAGCGGAGAATATTTTGAATTAGGGGTTACGATTCTCGCGCAGAAATCGAAAACAAGCGCGCAAAACTCTCGATGCCTTCTGGATTAATTCCAAGAATCCGAAAATGAACCGCAGGGAGGAATGCCTCATTATGAAAAATATTATTCAATCAATGCCGAGGTTAATAGAAAGTTGGACTGGGGGGTCTACCGATCAATCGGGGCAGTGCTGCTATCCTCCTAGACAACTCTGATACCAATCTTCCGACGACGGATGGGTGATACGCTTGGTGGGCCATGGGCGCAGGGATCAATTCCATGTCTGTGTTGCAGGGCCCCTCCGACTACTGCACCACACGCGCGCTTATAGCACACATGGTAGACGAGAAATGTGTGCACATTGCGACTGTTGGGTTCATCGCAGAATTCTGCAAACACTTTCAATCTTCGTTTCTTTTCCTTGTTTAAATTTTGGCACTTCTTTTTTATTACTCAAGGTTGAATATAATGTAATTTCAACGTAAATGTGATCGGACCAGAACGGCTTATATGGTTTGATTTCTACCCATGTGAGTCAGAAGAACTGCCCTTCAACATTCGCGACAATGCCCTGTTTTTCGCCATGGGTCTCTACAACCAAAATGTAACTTGTACCTCCCCTTGTCTTTTACTGTCACCTATACAAAAATAAGGTTATATGATGACAGCCACCTTTCTTACTAGTTAGCAAAGGTCTCATCACCCCACCTATAAAAATATGCTGGGACTACCCTCCTCGTTGGTTAGCAACGGTCTTCTGTGTAATTTCTTCTGCGCAAAGCCAACATCTTTCCGCGAGACTAGAGAAATCGTATTTCTGCAGTGCACAAGTTTATTGCTCTTAAATAAGTTGGGAAGAAGGCTCAATAAAATGCGATTTTCGGATTTTCGCAATTTCTTATTAAACTGCGCGTCAGCTAGTGCACCAGCGACTTCTGCAGGGCGCATTGCCGCCAAAAAAAGGAGATTGTATCGGGAGCGCCAATGTATCACATCGCGAGGGCAACCATCTCTGGAACAGCGACTCTAATCAATGCGACTCTGAAGAAGATGAAAACGTCGGAACGTCAGCCGAATAAATGCTTTATACTAACCTCGTGCTAGCTCAAGAATCCGAGAAGGTATTTAGCACTCTTCTCGCAGCAAACAGTCTCTGTGGCCGGATCATCAGTCTTCCGAGAACCATTTTTGCAAAGTATCAGCGTAAGAACTGCATTTTCTCGGGTGAGGCATGGTGCAATATCTATTTCGCGGAGTCTGTCGACTGAACAGAAAGGTACGACAGAAAAAAATCTACTGTAAAATAAATAGCCGGGAAGAAAATGACGGATGCATGCTTCGAACTATTTCATATCTATCAAAAAATTCGAAATTAGTACAGCATTTCGAGATAACGCTGTGTATTTTTGTTCTAAACTCCTGAACCAGCTTCCTTGAATGCATGAATACCTGACTAGTTGAATGATCTTTTTTACGAATCACGATTAATTGCGAGAGACTAGGAGAAGTCTCTGTTCGATGGACATTGTTCTATTGAGGTAAGGTTTTCGTTCCTTTAAATCTTCACAGACGTGCGACAACTTTGCTCAGTCGTTGCCGCTTACCATCAAGTGACTATGCTGCTGCCAAAATGGCAGTGATTCCTCTCAATGGTTTACCCTCTGTTATAAGCTTTCAAATGAATATATTAAAGTGTTTCTGAACTTGCGAGGCGCCACTGGAGGCGGATCCACGCTGTACATCGCACGTTGACATCCTATATGGCTTTCTGTTAGTTAAGATTAAACGACAAACCACTTGAACATTTAGGTGTTGTACTTATAACAATAAATAGAATTAATATCTTACAGCCATCGTCAGTGAAAGTGCTCGGACTAGTCCATGAATTCTGTTTCAGCTCGAGGACTGTGAACTTAACTCACTGACATATTGAATGTTGAGTGAGGATGACAGCGTTTCCCTATGACGGCTGCTCATAATGCGATTGGTCCATCAACCGCTCGGCGACGGTGTAACAAAGCGAATTCAAGTGGGTGATAGTTACTCTCCTTATGAAATTTTTGTGAATGGTGCGACGATGTTGGGTGCCAGAATGTATCATTACCTCTGCTACATCTAATTAACGCTTAGAACGATGGAACGCTGAATGATTTACTGTTATTCTTCAAAATGTATTTAGCCGACAAATTTCTTTCCTCATGCGTTTCATTCACTCATCTATACCTCGCTTAAGGCTGCAGTGACGGGTTGCATGGCATACAAAAGACACTTTAGAGAAAACATCACTAAACAGAAGCTGGGTTTCTGAAGAAAATTTCCAGCGTCTATGTAAGAAAATTAATGAAGTGCTTTTGAATCTTAGAAAGGCATCAATGTTTACAGAAATCGTGTTCGACGGGATTTGAAAGCTTCTGTGGTGGAGAAGAAATTGAGCATTTGTCTTATTAGTTCTGATTACTCATTAATTTTCCGTGGATGTTATATCTGGCAGTGATCCGCTTCTCGACTTATTCTTCTATAGGTTCCTTACTATCAGTATCACAGCACATATCTTCTGCAGTGTGTGGTACATGTAATTTGTGTCCCACGTGTGGCAGACAAACAAAGTTTGAGGGATATCCACACTTGAATTTGCACACACTACACACCGCATTCACAGCTTGCATCGCACCGATACATCCGAGCATGCAAAATATCGTAGATGCTTCATTTCCGTGCCAAAGCATGACTAACGGAAAACACTTTATTTTCATTTGCCACTTAGAATTAGAAGTGCACGAATATCTTGCTGCAGGACCTTTCTTCGCCCATCCATCTCGGCAAGCACCTTAGCCTTCAGGAGCATTTCCCAAACGAAATCCTCACTAACCTAAAAAACAACACCCAGACTGACTTTTGGACATGGTGTGAAAAAAATGTGGTGTTATTTTTGCATTTATTTACCTATTTATATCTGGCTAAGGAAAAGGCAAAACAGGGATAGGCGGGGTAACTCGTTTGTCCGGCAAAGGGTAATCTGGTGTTCAAAGCTGGCCTGGGGTTCTGAGTTTTGCAAATACCTCAGTGTAGTTTTGGTTATATTTGCATCTTTGTGGCATGCTATTCGCATTATTAGGTTCTCTCATTGTACAGGACTAGTGGAGATCTGGAAAGCCCAAGAAATAATTTTGTCAGAGCATTCGAATATTTGTAGAAGAAACATTTGCTTTCCGTATACTTATTCAAAAACATGGGTAAATTTTAATGCTACATTAACTTCTTAGAGCTCATCCTAAAGAGATATTATAACTGGGAAATATTCAGAAACTTATTCATCAACTAAGTTGACCTTTTAGACCCTTTGTATTCGATACTGTGATTGTAAGATTTCTGAAAATCAACGTAACCAATCGATTTACATCTTCGGGTTGTTGGAGTGTCTGTCCCTACTTGTCAACAAAGCGCTAGCTCTGACTTATATAGCATTTAGGACTTACATAGATAAAGTATAGATAAACGCTTAATTATGCAACCATTCTATTTAAATTTAACCCGTTTAATTCACTTGAATTGACAAACAACGCACCACTTGCAAGATCTCATAGAATTCTCTACTACAAGTCATCTTGTTTGAAGAGGATTTCCCCTGCTCCATTACAACCTCAGAAATCACGTCAGCGATGCGTGCCTGAAATGTTATGTTTGAGCAAATAGCCTTATCTTTCAACAGTTTTTTTAAAGATGAAACTTACCTGTAAATTGCACGCCTTTGGCTCCGGCTCCCTATGGTTATGCTTTCCAGCGTTTGGACTTCTTTGTTTGATTGGTTTCTAGATTTTTGAACTTTTTGCTCTTTATAAAGAACTATATAACCAATAATCAAGAAAAGATCAGGTAAGAATACACTACTAATTTGCGGATTTTCAGTATTTAACGAAAGATTTGGGAAAAAATAAGGAGAACATGATAAGAATTGCGTCTAGAGCAGCGGCTAGAGATGTTATGTAATAAACAACACATGGCCNCAAACAAGTCGGGTACCAATCTGCGGAAGGGAAACCTTGGTGAACATGGGGCCCAGAATCGAACTACTGACCGATTCTTTGTGTACACCTTGTGCACACCTGCACAACACCTTTAACCACTGTGCTGTACGTGCCCCTGTGACGAAAGAGCATAAAATGTCTGTAATGCACTATCAGGTTTGTAGCAATATCAGTACACATGGTTTGGTACGTTTTAAGCAAATCCTTTCCTATTACACCGTCCTCACATTATAAACATACGGTTTACTCTACGTCTTCGAGAATTTATTAAAGAATTTTACGTTATAAGTGGATTAAGGTACTTTTATAACGCGGTTGATCACCTTTCCGACCTTTCTTAATTCCGACACTTCTTTAGCAGACAGCGTTGATCCGGGCGGAGGACGCCTACTTTCGCGTGAGGACCTAAAAACTTCCTCCAATTTAGTTCACTAGTACAATTTTTATTTGATGAAAATAAAAAAGCGTTAGTGAGACTTATCTAGTGCTTCTACGGTTCGTATACATAGACGGACTTTTTCGTGCCGTGGTTCCTGAGATCCAGCGGCCGTTCTACGGCCTATTTGCTGAAACTCAGAGGAAAAAACTAGTGCTTCTCAGACAAAAAATCGTAGGTTAAAACGCAAGCGCTGACAGGTTTGCCGTGTCGGGCGATTACAACTTGCTTATCTAGTAGTTGTGCTAGGAGATTGTGAAGCATTCTTGAACTTCACTCTTTCAACATTTAGTCAATCATGGCTGTACATAGTGTCTGTGTTCTCCTGCTGTCTTTTCTTTCTAAGTAGTTTTTTCTTTCCTTGATGAGCTTACACGAGGTTGATAAACAGTTTTATTTAAAAGTTTTTTTTTAACGAATCGAATGTAAAAAGTGTTGGAATCCGCACAGTAGACGCGAAGATGGACCAAATAAAATAGAACAAAATGAAGCAAATAATAAAAAATAATCTGCGTGCTTGATAAACATCGAGGATTAGAAATTCAGATGCCAGAAAAGCAATTCCAGGGAATCTTTTCCTGTAATTTCTAACTTCGCCCGAACTCTCTCGACTCACTCCGCAAACTAAGTATGGGTGGCTCCTGATGGCGATCTTCAGCCAACCGCACCTTATCTAGAATCGGATTGTATGAGTATTCACGACTTCTGTGTTGTTTATCAAGTTAAGACAGTTTATGTTTATTCTTTCTTTGATGAGCGTGCACGAGGTTGATAAAGATATTTATTTTCGACTAACGTTTCGACGTCTTCGTCTTCATCAGAGCCGACGATCCCAGTCGATAGTCTACCGTTCTTCTTCGGTGGCGTCTTCGCCTTCGCATCGAGTTTTGCTCTCCTCAGCGGACCATCTCTCGAATAAAGCACACTCACTCGGTGATACTCTTCTATGTAGGTTGCTGATGGGTGATAGATGCTTTTTCGATAGATTGTCTGGTGATAGTAACTTGTTTTTCCCAGGCAATCAATCCTGCAGAAGTCGGTATCATTGTCAGCTAACAGAAGGCAACAATAATAATTCATCTCGGATCGTCTGCTTTGATGAAGACGAAGAGTCGAAACGTTGGCCGAATAAGGCTGTTTATCAACCTCGTGTAAGCTCATCAAGGAAAGAATACATTTTGATTAGTAATACCAAGGTTAAAAAAAATTCGGTTTTGAAATACGATTTTCTTCTACTCTGCCGAAAAGCTGTGCCACAATCTGAAATGAAAAAATGGCGATCACCTTTACAGAGTATGGGAATATTGTGGTTAATTATAAGAACTATCTGAACCTTTTCAACCAATGACCACTAACCCAATGAACATCTTGTCAGGTGAAAAAGCCAAGTAGCGTCGAACATGAAGACAACAATAATCCAGATTGTACTTAAATTGCTTTAAGATCGTTATTCAAACAATTTTTGATTAGGCTCTTACGATGCAATGAACGAATACGTTATTCGATTTTTTTATTTTATTTATTTTTTGTTTTTATTATTTGTTATTTATTTTATTTTTATTATTTGTTTTGTTTTTATTTATTATTTTATTTTATATCTGTTTTTCAGAATAAATTTGAATTATTTCTAGAACCTCGCTGGAACTCACCACAAACACCTTCTAGGGTAGTAATAATGAACGTTACCTGATGAGGGGCGTCAACATTTTGATCGTTGCGATACGCATGATAGCTATGATAAGCGTATCCGTTTCAATCAAGAAATTCTCACAGAAAACACGTCGGATTAAGTGATTATTCGAATCGACAAGCTGCGCTTCACTGTTAGATCAAAGCACGACAGCTGCAGAATATTTAGAAAACAGAAAATAACCGACATGTGTAAACCATGAGGTTAAGTGGTGGAAATGCATTCACCTGTCAACGAGTGAACCACCATAAAAAACAACATTAACGATATACTACGTGTAATAATTTGTAGTAACAAATGCTGCTCCAAGTCGCTTCAAATACTTCAACAACAATTCTAAAGACCGACTTTCCATAAACCTCGGCACAGATAGTTGATATATTTATTTATGTGATCTTATAAACTGATCATCTTAAGCTGACGCGAGGTTGGTACAGATCTTCGTTGTCGTTGTCGTTGTTTTTGATGTTATTGATCGATGGCTGACGTTTCGGCGACTTCGCCTTCCTCAAAGCCGTGATGTTACGTGTGGGACTGCCATCCTGGTATCAAGCTGTTGAAGAGTCCCACTTGCACCTGAATTAACGACTTTTTTCTTCAAAAGTCATACGGTAGGTGCTAATCCATTGTTGTAGTGAGACGGATTACTTTCACTGTTTTAGAAACAAAAGAAAAAAAATGCAAACAAGAGATGATACTGAAAATCATCAAATAGAACCATAGAACATCACGGTCTGGCCGGTCTGGTTTTGGTCATCACGCGACAGCGACATACTCAGTGGAAGACCCATAGAAAGCGGTGAGTGTACGGGGCTGTGTTAAATGTGATTCGAATCTTGGTTTAGAGTTTCTTTGTTTGGTTATGGAGGTGTTTGGCCGAATAGATTGCTGTCAACTTGACCTTTCCAGGCTATGAGGAAGGCGAAATCCGCCGAAACGTTAGCTTGTACGTAAATAAAAAAATACAATAGCACCTCGTGTTTGCTGAACAGAAGTAGAAAGAATTATTCAATCAATGCCGAGGTTAATAGAAAGTCGGACATGGGAATCATAACTTAACCATTTCATCACCATGCGCATTGATTTCAAATGGTAGTATGTAGTGATAGTCCCATCTTCGCTCACCAGGGTGAATGGCGAACATTATAGTCGCAAAGACCCGGGCGCAACTTTTTAAAAGTGCGTCGTTCTTGAGATGCTCCCAATAAATCTTTCTTTCTATGAGAAAAGATAACGCTATCAGTATTGATCAACTTCTCACAGATGCGCCAAGCTTTCAACTTTATTAAGGATCGTTAGAGGTGATTTAAGCATATCTGGTCTAAGCAATAACTCACGGGAACCCACTAGTGTACGGAATCAGTGCTGCTATCCTCCCGCACGAGTACGGTACCAATTTTCCGACCCTTGAGGAATGGCAGGCATGGTGGGCCAGGATTATGGGATCGAACTGATGTGTATTGCAAGGCTACTGCAACCGCTGCACCACATGAGCTGCTTTCTGCCTATATGACGTAAATCACCTTGCAATTATCTTCTACGGCCGCCACTTGTCACCTACTACCGTATTATGTGCATATATCGCTTTTTCCACGTTTTATTTGTAGGGCAGTGAGCAAAAATTTGATGCAACTAGCCGCCTCAAGAACGGCGTAAAAGTAGGCGTCCGAAGGGCTTATTCAGGAGTTAGAGGTGCACAGCAAGAACCACTCTCAATGGGACATCATCGATATGCTCGTTTTGTTCGCTTCGAATGACGTCCGATTCAAATTGCGATTTGATCTCTTCTCGGCGATTTTATCACCACACAACGTCGTAGACGGTAGCGTCCAGTGTGTCGGTACTGAGGGCGAAGATATGCCCGCCTAGCCATCGCGCTTCCACGGGGTCCCGAGGTCAGCCTAGCCGATGCCATCTTTTGGTTGTCACAACCCAAGGCAGTTTCCACTCTTGTAGATCTGAGAGAGTTTTGTCACCATGCTATCATTTTGGTACTAGGATTGCGGTGAATTCTGGTACTGGTTTATCTTAGCTGGGCTTCCGGTCGGAAACGTCGGCCTCATTCTCAGCTTGGGAGACACTGCTGGAGAGATGAAATCGCCCGCTTTACGTCGCAGCTCGACACGCAGATGTACCTCCACCCATGAAGACGAATCCTCTGGTATTAAGGAGCTTGAAGAACTGATAAAGCAAACTTCGCCTTAGTCCCCTAAAGATATGTATATATTCATATGCATATATGAATGCATCACCTCTCACGTGTATCGCCTGTAGTCCCGTTGATCGTGGAGCGAATCGAGGGCACCAGAAAATCTTTCACTTTCCCTGTCGCGTGCAAGAGTAGCCTAGTGGGTTCTGCTCGCTCTAGGGACTCGTCGAGCATCATACCTTTCTTCGAGGCTATTTGTGAAGAACTCTGACCATCGGGTCGGTGGTCTTCCTGCAGTACGTTTGACATTCCTGGGAATCCGGTCACTAATGACTCCTGTCCATCGGTTGTCGTTTATACGCATTACGTGTCTGGCCCACCTTATCTTCGACTGTTTGGCCCACAGAACGGCATCTTTGATTTTTGATCGTTGACGCGGATCGGAGCTTCGGATCCCACCCTTTACTTGTGTGGAACGGGATACTCCTAGTACTGTCCTTTCGACTGCGCCTTCGATAATGTTGAGTGACCTTTCATCCTGCTTACGCAGCAACCAGGTTTCTCACGCATACGTTAACGCAGTAAGCACCGTTGTGTCGAAAAGGTGGGTACGGAGTCGGGTGTTCTTTGTTCTCTTCAAAATATCCTCGATGCTCTTGAAAGCTCCCCAAGCCGCTCGTTTCCTTCTGCTCAGCTCTGGAGCTAGATCGTTCATCATATTGATTTTTCCAACTAGAAAGACACAGCTGGAGCATTAGGAAATATTCGTTCCGTTGAGCGTGAATAGGGCATGCTAAACCAATGCGTTCTTCTTGAACATCGTTTTTATGGGATTTAGTCGAAGACCAATCTTTCCACAGGCTTTATCAAAGTCGTCAAGCATACTCTCCCCTAGGCTAATGTTTGGTGTTATAAGGACGATATCGTCATCAAAGCGAAGACGGTGTAACTGCCGATCATCGATTTTCACTCCCATATTATTCCATTCCAATGTTCGCACGACGTTCTGGAGGGTGGCGGTAAATAATTCTGGCGAGATGGTATCGCCTTGCCTAACTCCTCTTTTGACGTCAATGTTAAAATCGCTGTAGAATGGCGATACCTTGGTTATGAAATTTTTGTGCTGCTTACGAAAAATCTATGTGTAGTGAGTACGGACTCCTTAACTATCAAGGGCTTCCAAGACTGCTTCTCTCTCAGTTAAAACAAAGACCTTCTGGAAATTGATGAAAGTGAGACAGAGCGGTCTTTTGTACTCTCGCGATACATCGACCCTGCTTGCTTACATGGCTGTCCTTCGTCTAGTGTTCTGTCAATCCTGTTTAGGACGTCTCGAGCGAAAAGCTTGTAGACGACAGACAATAAGCATATTGGGCGATAGTTGCCGATATCATGTCGATCACCCTTCTTGAACAATAACACAGTCTTACTGGTCTTCCAGTTAGTAGGGACATTACATTTAGAAAGGTAACGTGTGAAGAGCAAAGCGAATGTGTTTATGAGTACTAGCGGAGTGTTTTTCAGGTGTTGACAACTTATAACGCCTTGACTTGGTGCTATTGGATACTTCACCGACGAAATGGCATGTCGGATTCCGGAAGGGAGAACCGGTGGTATAGCGTATCCATCTTACTTTATTTCATATGACAGAAGGTGGACGTCTCTATCAAAGAGATCTGAGTAGTATTCGTAAATGATTTTCTCCATTGCCTCTCTGGCCCCTGTAACTGTTCCGTCTGGGCGCCGGAGTGCTTCATTTTGGTCTTGTAATTGGCGAAGCTTTGGTGGGCTTTGCGATTACATTTCCTAGCCTCTGCGGCTTCGACCATAACTGCTGCTCTTTTCTCTTTAAGAATTTTTATCGCCTGTCTGCATTGTTTCGCAAGTTCGGAGGTTAGTTCGAGGTTGCCTGCAGCTCGCGCGATTCCACGCCAGTGTATCAGCTCGAGAGTTTCTGGAGACGGGCGTCTCTTGGTGACTTTCGAACTCTCAGCTTTCATAGAGCTAAGGTAAAGATGTTGAATGAGCCGATCGTATTCTTCGTCGATGTTATCGACAACGAGATCTTCCCAACGCCGGCTAACGAGTTGAATAAGTTCCGGTTTATGGTGGTTCTGGCACTTCGGTTTTTGAAATTAGCGGCTTTTTCTCCCTTCCACGAGAAATAGAATCTTGCACGAAGGAGACGGTAGTGTGATTCCGTGTAAATTTCGGGACAACAGCGAAATCGGTTAGGCAAATCAAAAATTGCGCGTTACCATGGATTGTCTTGGTCGCCATGATAAACTCCGACAGCCGCTCACCCTGTTCGTTCTATTCTAATCCGTGTGTCCCAATGTGACGTTCTCTAGACGTTCTTATTGGCGTAATTTTGGCGATGAAATCTCCAATGATGACCTTGAAGAATGTGTGGTCTTCTCTGTAGAACTTCTCCTAGTCTATATGGAACGCTTCGACTTCTTCTTCGTCGTAGTTTGACGTCGGCTCGTAAACGAAATTTGTCAGTTTGTCAAGGCCGGAATTGATTCACGTCTTTTTAATCGTAAACGTCCGATTCGGATTGTAAGTTGTTCGAATGGATCGTTCTTCATGGAGAAACTCGTGTTGACGAGAACGCCGATGACGCCGACTCCTCCGCTGTCGCATGTTTCGAGGAACGGCTTTTCTCCGGTGTCATACACGGCGTTGAAAGGTTGGCGTCTCCTCGCCTCGGCCTGGCCGATGACGTCGTACTTTATCCTTCGTGCTTGCATGAGCTTCTATCGAGGACTCGGATGGAAGTGTATGTGCATTGTAGGTATACATGGTCACCATAGTTCTTTGAAATCCAAGCAACTTCCATTGGCGCTGAGATTTTAGCCTCTCCGTACTAGTCCTACCCAAATCTGCGAAATTGGGGGCTCTTTCGGGTTGAAGGGAATGAGTTCCGTTTTTTTTTCACTTGTTTAGCATTTTTGATAGCCACGTATAGCTTGCTGGGCTCTGAACGTAGGGGCTGGTTATACTCACGTTTAGCTTGCTAGGCTCACCCAGAGTGGACATGGAGTTTATTTGTAGAAGGAGACTATGCATATGCATATGCATATATATATGTATATATATGTATATATATATATATATATATGTATACCCTTTAACTCCTCGCCTTGATACTATAGTGTCCATAGCGATTTGTTTCAAATGACCGTATGAACTCCAAAGTATCAATATTCACCCGTATGGTGTAGTGGTGAAGTGCGCTGCTCCCCGGTAAGGACAACAGCGCGTGTTCGTTCCCCACTGCATACACCTGTGGTACGGAGTTTTGCAAATATCTCAGCATTTCGTACGAGTTATAATTCTAAACATACCCTGCCATTAAGAAGAAAAAGGCGGTAAATAAAAGAGTTAAGATATCAATATTCAGTTCAGTTGCCTCTTGAGTTTTTTTTGCTGCACTAGTAGCGTTGAACACAAAAGTTACTTTTTACACTTAACAGTTCAGAGAGAGCAGCCTGTTGAATGATTTCATTTTAGATCCATACAATCTAAAACGCGATTAGGAGAATATCCCGGCTATCTTAGGACTCCAAGGAGAATTGCTCGACAAGCATTCTACGGCACTCAAGATGAAATGAAAATCCTCGAGTAGCAACCGAAGCCACACGTAAAAGTTGGAAGTTCTTCATGAACAATGGATGCGAGAGAAACGAATCGAACGTAAGAAGTGCTGGAATCCGCACCGTAGACGTAGAGTAAAATAAAAATAAGAATAAAATAGACTTGCAACAGAACTAAGAGATATACTTTACTTCTTAATATTCGAAAATAGTTAAGTATGACTACGCCATCAAGACTGCAAAACACTTTTCCACTTTCTAAGTATTCCAGCAATCTTAACCATTTTATTTACTACCCGCTCTTTTTAATGGTAGCGTATATTGTGAAATATAACTTCAACGGTGCTGATATATTTGCAAAACTCCAGACCGCAGGTGTCTGCGGTGAGGAACGAACGTCCTATTGTCCTTTCCGGGGAGTAACGCGTTCACCACCACACCATGCGGGTCATTCGTTTCGCCTGTCTTTCAGCTGGTTCTATCGATAATTACAGAATCTACGGCTTCTCAAAAAAGCCTACCGCTTTTTTTCATTTGTCTTCCACCAGGGAAGAACAACTGCTCAGAATTGCCTATGGTTGATTACTGCACCAAGTGCTTGAGAATGTCCTTGCTGATAAGCTAGTAACATCTTCGTATGTGTTTTTCAAAACTCACTAAAAATATCTTATTTGTAAACTATCAGTGAAACAGGAATTTTGCTGGATTCCTCATACTCTTTGTGGAAATGGGTCACTGAAGTACCAGTTGCCAGGTGTTAAATGTACATCTGGAAAATCAGCTAAAATTTATCCTACTTGATAGTTGAAACTTGAATGGCCCGTTTTCACTTCTTGTGTGGACTCCAGCATAATCTCTATTTTTCAGAGATTTGCTAGTTAAGCCACTGTGGTTCCTTGGAAAGCCGAGGTCAGCCTGGCCAATGTCAGCCCCTAGTCTTCACCACCCCATTCAGTCGCAGCCCTTTTGGATCAGAGGGAGATTTGCCACCATGTGACTTTGATACCAGGACGGCGTTGGATCCTGGCAATAGTTTGCTCCTAGCTAGGAATTCTGATGGAAACACCGGACTCCTTCTCAGCTAGGGAAACCTTGCCAGGGGGATGAATTCTCCCGCTGTTCATCGCAGCCCGACACCCAGGAACAACTCCCAACCATGATTAGGCGGTGAACCGCTGGGAGGAATTTATGTTAGTTACCAAAAAAGTACACCTTGGTCTCACAAGCTTTCCCACATTAGAAGTATTTTTTTACAATGCGTAATTATGAATATTGAAGGACAAATCGTTCGATATTGATCCATATTTTCAAGATGCGCCATGATTTAGCGATGCCCCAAGTTGGTGATTTTGTCAATTCAGTTAACTCTGACATCAAGGGTGTGAGAATGGCCAAAAATCACTCGAGGACCACCTTTAACGAAGAAGTATACCCCGCCCCCTAATGTCCTCGTGATATAAGGATTTGCGTATGCTTTAAGAGCAGGATTTTCAGTAAACAAAAGAATTTGCTCACTGCTGATTTCGTGCTCTGAGTCAGACCATATTGGTGTGACAGGATTTTGAAAATCCGCAAAACACGCGATTCTATTTGAGTGGTTTGACAGAATTATTCATTAGCGCTCGATTTAATAGAACAGCGACGGCAGGAGATCATTCACCGTGAGCTGGCGCCAATATGCGCGATCAACTGATGTCAACAACCAGTCCATGATTTAGAAGTTGTTGATCATTGCCGTTACACATTGGAATCTGTGCGGTCTCTGCTTAGACACTTCCTTCTTCTCCGAATCCTATAAAAACCACAGCATTAGCGCAAAAACCGATAAAAGTTGTCTACAATTCGTCAAATCTCCTGTCCCGCATTTGCGCTCTTTGAAGTATTACTAGCCGCTTGCTCATAGAAGTGTACTACCAAGCCATATTTCGTATTCTTAACTAGTTTTTTGCTTGTAAAATTAGCCACTTTTCAATAACTCGTCGTTGTTCTTCAATTTATTTTTGTTGAAAATAGTATAATATTGATATTGATTTTGTGCTAGCTGATAATAACACCGGCTTCTGCAGGTTTGATTGTCCGGGAAAAACAAGTTACTATCACACTATCACCAATCAACCAAAGCTATCGACCATCAGCAACCTGCATAAAAGGGCATCACTGAATGAGGATGCCTCGTTCGAGGAGATGGCTCACTGAGGAAGACCTGACTCGACACGAAGGCGAAGCTGCCACGTCAAGACGAATAACAAGCGAGGACCATCGACTCGGATCATCGGCTCTGAGGAAGACGAAGACGTCGAAACGTTAGACGAAAATAAATACCATTGTCGATCTCGTGTTACCTTACCAAGAAAGAAGAATAATAATGAAAATGCGTAAACTTTAGTGTCTTTAAGGTACTTTTGACGCCTACTGCTCAGAGCATTAAGCTTAACGGTCGTAGCAAATACCAACCAAGCATAGAGGCATTCGACCTTATGAAATAAACACCTACAACATATTCTTATGATTATCATGAATATTCTTATTATTACTAGTAGTCCTAATAAATAGTTAACAAAAAGTAGCAAAAGTAGAGTCGATTACCAAATTACGTTTGCTATTATTTCAAAAAGTGACACAAAAATTCGACTCGGTCATGACTTTAGGTACACATATTTTACCAAATTATAAACTATATAAGTGAACTAAGGACGCGTGTGGTGCAGTGGTCGAAGGCGCCCTGCAACACACACGTGGAATTCATCCCCGCGCCCGTGGCCCACCAAGCCTTCCATCCCTCCGGGGTCGGCAAACTGGTACCAGACTCGTCTGGGAAGACAGCAGCACTGGCTCGATACATCGGTAAGCTGCTGCGAGTCATTGTAAAGGACCAGATATGCATTCAGTCACCTCTAAACGATACTTAATGAAGTCGAGATGCACGGCGCATCTCTAGGGATTGATCAACGTCGAGCTTCATCGTTTTATTTTATAAGTGAACTTTGTGAGCTAAAATGACTACTAACGCATAGCGAATACAAGACAATATTTTTGAAAATACCGTCATTAGGACTCGATAGTAATAATCAATACCTTTTTAGATTGTTAAGCTAACACGAGGCGCACAAAAATCTTTATTCGGCTAACGTTTCGACGTCTTCATCTACTCCACAGTGTTTATGGTCTGCAGTCGTTCGCCTTCCCGGTGTGGTGATTTTGTGACGTATCAGTTACTATTGGTGCTATGTATCTTTTCCATATAGCTGGTATCCTATTAATTCCCTTAAAGCACAATTTTTGCATTCTTGAACACAACACTTTTGCTAACGTTTTACCATCAACAAGTGTTAGAAAGGATCCGGAAAATAGGCCGAAATTGAGGTGAACCTTCGTAATTAGGTCTCCCAACTTTTATAGTTTCGGCCAAGTGACATGCGCTCGATCCTTCGTAAACGTCAGTGTTCTTGGTGTGGTATGTGAACCTACTTTTTTCTTTGCTGTCATACTACGTCAAGAATTCGAAGAGTTGCAGTGAAACTTCAATTTAGCTAGCAGCCGTCGTCTTATCGTTCCTACTATGGAAAATTAGCTTTAAGAAGTCTTTGGAGGCTTCACCTTCTGTCAACTGTGCTCAGAATGTTTTTGGTTTCAACACAAAAAAATACTTTTAAACTCATGTCACAATAGTAGCAAGAGAAGAATGGTCTTTGTTGTGCAGTGCAATTCCAGAAAACACATCATAGTGGGTAAGATTTCCTTAGTCTTCGTTAAACTACTCTGTCTTCTGTTACTTGAAAATTTTTGGTCTTCTTCACGATTGTCCTTGAATAGGTGATTGAGTCGATTTTTCATGGAATTATGGGATAGCAGTGCTAAGGTGTTCTACGGTTTCGCTCGATATTCCCAGGAAAGTTTGGGCAACTTACAAACTCCAAGAGGATGGTAGACAACGCAGCCTAGAAAATGGAGCGAACCAGGGTATTGTGCGCATTAAGGAACATCGATACCATTTCTCCACCTGAAGCCACAATTTGAATTAGAAGACCTTCGTTGATGATGTTTGCAAGAAGTGCTGGGATTCACATAATATCTGTGATATTCGTCGCGCAAAACAATTAAACATATATTCCTTCTTTTACTTATGAGTTGTTCCCAACTCCCATGAATCGGATTGAAGGATTTCTAAAAAATAATGCTTCGTTCAAGTCCAGTTATTTGGGATGCTCAGAAACCATTGTTTGTGGTTGTTCTCCTAATGACGTCTTTGTTGTTAACTGTGAGAACATCCCTGGACCTTCTAAAATCTTTCTGAATGTAAAGCGATGGAAGTTCCACTAGAAACTTGAAAAGAGAAGTCCGCCATTATTTAACGGGTAGCCTAATACATCGTGAAGAAAGATACAAGCATTACGTGCAATCTTTTGTAACTGGCACATTTACGTTGTGCTGCTTGTTCCAGTAAGGTCCTTTCGTTGAGCTTCCGGCTTTCATGGAAATTATAATCTCATATAAAGCATAACTAGACTACGTTATTTTCCATTATGAGTAGCGGAAGTTGATAAAAAGACCTCTTCATATGAACCATTTCCGTCCGGAAAGAATGGAAATCAACTCTGACCATTCTCCATAACGATGGGGAGAACAACAGTGTCTATCCTTAACTCTCATCGCACCCAATAATGATTGTATCTAGAGACAATAACCACTACAGTTGGTAATTCCAGTAATTCCACTTCCTGTTTTTGAGCCAACCAAGTCATTTTCAAAGGACTATAAAATAAATTTTCTATCGCCCTTAAATGGTCTTTTGCCTATGAAAACGTCAAGGATTTTAATAGCTTGCACATGCGCAAGAAGGATATTCACTCAGGTAAATACTTCATTTACTATTATTCCAACGAAAGATCTGTCATCAAAGTTCTTTTTTAAAACGCGATAGATAATTTGTTAAGTGGTATCTTTCCAGTAGGGTTGAGTTATAGGGCAATCGTCTAGTAAATGACTATGGTGAAGTCTTAACTGAAAACGGAGCTATTCTGAAGACTGACCCCGTCGGGGAAAGTCTTTGCTCAAGGACAATGGGTTGTATTTACCCGTGTCAGTGTAGTTCCTGCACAATTATCTATTTGAACGACGAGTTGAGTGACGCCTTCGCAAAACCGGAAGGAATCGTGAGTCTCGGCAGGTTTTCCTTTTAGCTGATAATTTACTGGTTAGGCAAGATTTTCTTTCCATGGAGGGTGGAAAGTTGGTCTGGGTTATTTGCCAAACCATAACCTGTTTGCAACTAGCCAAGTTATAGCCATCCTACCAGTGATTTTTCCGTCTACTGGTCTTCCCTTAGCAGTGCTTTTAAGTGCAACTGTTAAAATCTTTCCTAGTTTGGGACACCCTGCTAGCAATGAACCGTCTCCTTTCATACCCTGAACTTTAAAGCTGAGAAAAGAAAATGGAGACATTTATTTGGGTGTGGCAGTGATCGATGAGACATCGATGATGAGAAAGACGAGGAACGCTATTCTCAGTAGTCCATTGATACATACAACAGCTTACTGTATCGTTCGAAAAGACTTTGAAAATATCGCTCACTTCCATCGATTTGGTGAGTTCGTTTTAGAAGACATTTTTGTGACTTCATGTACAGGAAGGGAAGAAAGAGCAGCCAAAACAGCTGAGACGAGTTTTCTCTGTGCTTTTCTGGAGACTATTAGGCCACCTATCGTTTTTCAGAAGAGCTTAAGAAGAAATAAATAGACATGACGTCACTTTTAATACAGCAGATTGGTGCCTACATAAAACCTCCGACAAGATACCTTTCCGCCTTGGCGAATAGCACAACTGCATTCCCAGCTTCATACAATTTTCTAATCAAGCTTGAAAGCTGCGAGGACATTAGCGGATTCGTACTTTTACCATATCCTAAGTTTCACCTGCACCCATTTTTAAGGTTTTCATCTTTGCTTCCGTTACATTTATGTTTTTCGTATATTTATCTTAATCTGTTTGTAAGTGTTAAGTGCACTAACCGAACTTTACTTAACAATCGATTTTTCCCTTCTCTTTGCTTCCTGTATCGGACGTTTAAAGCTCACCAAGAAGTCAACTCTGAATAAAATTCGCACTGTACTTCTGCAAAAAAACTCTTTATCTTCATTACTATTTTAAATCTTTTTCTGTAAGTAAACGAACACATCAAAAGGCTCAAGTAGCTCTTAAGAGAAACTTATGCCACGAAACCCGTCGCCAGACAACATGCTCTGATTTCAATGCGTGCTTCTAAGGTCACAGATTGTATAGGATTCTTTGGACTCCATAAATTCTATTTTCCATTGCTTGTCTTATTTTTTCCGCAAACAATTTTTTTATGAAGCATTTTTTATTGAACTGGTGGCTTCCAGATTACAGGTGTTAAACTAAACGTCTTCCGAGAAAAGCTATTGAATAGACATAAAATTTTGCAAAAGAAGAGAGCACTTTTAGGATAAGTTTCTTCATGTCCGTAGGTCCTACAGTAACTTTCATGTCTTTCGAATATTTAGGGTAAGACAGGGCACATTGCGATTGAGGAATGTAGAGGTATGAACTCTTAAGATGTACATCGAAGGTCCGAAGGGTGTAAAGAATGCATTTCATCAATGATTTTCACATAGTGAGCTTTCGGAAACGTTATACACAACAAACACGAGGTGCTATTTTATTTCTTTATTTACGTGCAAGCTGACGTTTCGGCGGATTTCGCCTTCCTCAGAGCCCGGAAAGGTCAAGTTAAGGAAAAAAAAGAAAAAGAAAAAACAAAAAAAGAGAGAAAAAAGAAAAAAGAAAAAAAGCACAAAAAGAAAAAGAAGAAAAGAAAGAAAGAAAAAGAAAACAAAAAAAGAAAAGAAGAAAAAAGAAAAGCGAAAGAAAAAAGAATAAAAAAAGGAAAAAAAAGAAAGAAAAAAAGCACAAAAAAGAAATAGAATAGCAGATCGTGTTTGCTGAACAGAAGTAGAAGGAATGATCCAATCAATGCCGAGATTAATAGAAAGTCGGACTTGGGAGTTATACACAACGTTCGTGTTTTACATTTAATCTCCACTTTGTATTACGTTTACTTTTTTAGACGCAATCTTTGCACTTTACGCACAATTTACTCTTTAGGTAGCCGTTATTGGAATATCTTGAAGAGAAACGTTTCTTCTTTATTCTTGCTCATTGGCTCCTTTCAGTGATTATCTAGGCGGCAACTAACACAACATCTTCGTTTCTTGTAACGCTCGATCGGTCTTTCCAGAAAATGACTGGTTGACACCTACAAGGGAAGCTTTTCAAACTAGATTTTCTATGGATTCAAAAAATACCTCTGAGTTACTAAGTGCAAGAAGAGAAGAAGAATGGTGGGCGCCTGAAGATGAAGAAGAATAGTCCTGTGTAAGTGGGATTGCAAATGAACGTACCACTTTCCAGTTCTTCGACCATGATTAGGATAGCGGTTAGTTGATTGTGCTAAAAAAAACTTTTTTCCTGCTGTAGCTTTCAATAATTTGATGGCCTGATGACTTGATTAAAAGGTTCACCTCATTTGTCATGTGCACCGCAGTCATGTCTCTTATATCCTTCTGTTTGAGCACTATTATACTGTTCCAACTCTGTTGGACTGTTGTCAACTATCTTCTTTCCAACTTTTTTTGGATAACCCGAAAACATTGTAAGCCTTTTGTTGCTCTTCTTGCCCGCTAATCAGATGGGTTGTACTTTCGAGCAATTTTTCAGCTAACGGTACACTTTTATGGGAATTACTGGTATACTCTCATCTACCTTCATCCGTTGGATCATCCACGAAGCTCACCATCACCGATTCAACCACATGAAATTTCTTGGAATATTTATTTCTATGATATTATAAACTGATCTTCTTAAGCTGACGCGAGGTTGGCACAGGTCTTCGTTTTCGTTGTCGTTGTTTGTCCCACACGTAACATCACGACTCTGAGGAAGGCGAAGTCGCCGATACGTCAGCCATCGACCAACATCAAAACCAACGACAACGGCAGCGAAGACCTGTACCAACCAATAAGCTTAAGAAGATCAGTTTGTAGGATCATACAAATAAATATATCAACTATCTGTGCCGAGGTTTATAGAAAGTCGGCCTTTCGAATTTCTTGGAAGTTTTTATCACCTGTACTTACTATATCTACTCCTTTGCTCAACTTAACGTCTTCATTTTTCAATAACTGACGATAACTTCTCAGCAAACATAGTACTTCAGGGGAGCAAAACTTTGTAGATTTATAGAAGGGATTCTGCTCCATTTCATGAATCGTGAGTTCGCAATTTCTGTACAGTGTGATATCAAGCCTAATTATGTTTAGGACTAAAACTTTGGGAGAACCGATAACGAAATCGAGTTTTTGTACAATTGACGGACGTTCGTCGACTGCTAGCGTAAGCGATACATCGGGAAATACTACTGTCTTGTGCTTAACGAAATTCTGCCTCTTTATTTCCTTTCATGACAGAAACATGAGCTTTACCGCAATAAAGTGGAAAAAGTTCTTGAAACTTCTGTTAAAAGACCAATGGTCTGTAGATTCTAATGACCTCTATTACGAATAGAATTTACCACAAGCTGAGATATATTGACTTTAAGTTGAAAGCTGTAACTGTTTTGCATCTTACTATTTCTATAAAGACCATGTCTTTGAGTGAGCGATTGCAATCTTGTTAGTGATAATTGATGATCAGACAAAGTTAATTCAACGCCTTTCAAGTCTGCCCATTTCCACACATTCAACGATCAAAAAGAAGGGAGCAGGTAATTCCGTGATAGTGAAGCCGATTATCACGAGCACGGTGCTGGTTCTGCTTCTCCCTGGGTTCACCAAACATTTCGTCTTTCCGGTGTCGCAAAATTAGTACCAAACTTTTCAGAGAAAAGTTCACTCGCTGTAATCCACGTAGGAATCCCTTATCTCGGCTGTCTCCAACACCTCAAGAAGAATCGACTGCAAAAGCATTCAACAATATTCATGAAGTAGGCGACAATCAACGAGCAGCAGCCGAACCCACAAGAGAAAAGTTCGACAACGTTCGTGGATGATGGATGCGACGAAGCCAATTTAATGCAAGACTTTAGATGTCAAGTCGTGTCGCAGGATGAGAAAAAAAGGATAAATATGATCGAACAAGACAACGAAGAGAAGCTCAACTGTGGTAGTCTAACAAATTGGTCCGAATCGTAGAGCGACGAGTCCTCTTTCTCTATTACTTCATAACTTATCGGTTTAAACAACTGGTCTTTTCCTTGTCTTTATCTATTTGTCTTGGTCGTGAAAGGATACTAAATCTCAATCATAAGTATTTTATAAAAACGAAAAGAATCTTTACATCTAACCGAAAGCAGCTGATCCCTCCGCGTTGATTGCAATCGGAGATCCATTGTTTATGGGGAACAACATTGTTGAACCATTCACCGTTTCTTCACCACCAACTTCCGTTTCACTTTCTTAATAGTGGTCCGTATAGTGTACAAGTCATTTCTCATTATTCTCCACGTTATCAACATTTTGATCGACCTGGATAGGCACTCCATCAAAAAAATGATAACATGTGCTTCACATATTTCGTAAAACGGATTAGTAAAGGCTGACAGCAGCTTGCAGTTTGATCAGCAAGTCTTTTCGCCACAGACTGCAGCTGGAAATATTCTGGAAAGTTTCCATATTCTTCTTCATCTCTTTAAAATTGTTAGTCTTTAAAAGTAAACGAGTCGTCATTATTTCTAGTAGTCATTAATTTATCCTTCTCCTTGCGAGGTTCTATTGGAAGGAGTGCAGGAGTCTTGGCAATCAGATTCCGATGTGACGATTGCAAGTTGTTGGATATCCAGAGCATCTGAACTGTGCCAAAGTTCACAAACAATGCAGTCGAACCATGGTAGTTAGCAACTCAAGTCCTTCTCAGATCATATATTTGTAGAACGAATATAAGTGGTAGCACCTCCCTGTACTGAAATAAATTATCATTCTGAGTTATCACTTAGCAGATTAACTTTCATCACTGCCAATTTTTCCCTAGTGAGCAAAAAAGCAAATAATTACCGCAACTCTGCTTTGTTCTTTCTAGTTACAAGAATTTTTTAATGAACTGGATGGCTATCTTGCTAGGAGAATCATGCCAAGTTC
Organism: Angiostrongylus costaricensis; assembly: GCA_900624975.1. Taxonomy (NCBI): domain Eukaryota; kingdom Metazoa; phylum Nematoda; class Chromadorea; order Rhabditida; family Metastrongylidae; genus Angiostrongylus; species Angiostrongylus costaricensis. Next base: position 33,648 of record UYYA01004097.1, on the reverse strand, counting down.
TGCAATGAGAATGAAAAATCAGAAGCTGAGGCTCAATCGAGGGCGTTAACGGACAACGCCTTGCATAGGGTTTTAGAGCAACATTTTGGCGAATCGAATTGAATTCATTCACCTATTCTTCGCTTGTTTTTCATTGCCTGTTCTCATGGAAAGCTTTCTAGACCGCCTAACATTTTGGAAGAAAGCATGATCACTCCCACGGGACTATTTCGAGGCTGTCGCGCTAGTAGTTTTATGGACAACGCCTATAGTGTGCCTTATGATACTGAAATATTTCAAGAACCATACTTGAAAGTGTACCGCATTTCGAGAATTCAGGTAACTTCGCCTTTTTTTCTGCATTCTTATAAGAAATCAGGACTAAGCACTTTTCTGGACAGTACATGAGTATGCTCATATGCGGTATTAATAGAGAATGCCTACTCTGGAAGCCAATTTTGCAAAGACACAAGTAAGGACAGCGGTTATTAAGATATGATGGCGACTTGCGCTGCATATGAGTGGTGATCATGAGGAGCAGAAGGTTCTGAAGGAATTACATACGAGTATGCTGCCAATTTATCCCGATTGTAAAATATTCGCTCAGTAAACTGAGTATGCTGAGTATATAGCATCTCAGTTTCTGTGCCTTCGTAAAATTCCTGGAAGACATCGACATGACGATTTTTCATGGTTCGCCATTTCCTTCCAGTCTTTCTTAAACCGCAATAGATGAGAACGCATCCGTGTTGAAGTCCCTTCCTGAACTGTGGAGCCTTCCGTAATATATTCTATGCGTCCTAAAAAAATTCGAAAACCTGGGAAACTTTAACTTTGACTTTGGGATTGCAGTTCATTTCGATTGGAGCACATATTAACATTTTATTAACATCTAATTCAAATTGGCTTGCTCGTTCTACATAACTCTTTCCACTCAATGAGATGCTATGATACTAATTTTCTCTGGACATGTTTGGAAAATGAATTAAAATTTACGAATTGTTCACTCCACTGTGCGCCTGACTCCTTTGTAACCAAACAGGTACTCTTCGAGTATGGTGGTTTCCTCTCAGTATTAATGAGTAATGGTTTCCGACTTCCCCGAATCCTTTCTGCAATAAAAGCCAGCTGTCGCCTATTAAATTAAGGTTGCGGCCTGCTTAAGCAGTTTTAGTTCTGGTTTCGCTTCTTTGATGTGATGGAATTTTGGCTCTATGTGTTCTGAGAGCAGAAATGGTCCAATATGACCTCAGTGTCACTTCATCAGTGTCACATCTCGTGTTCACAAATGAAAGAACAAAAATGAATCGCTCACTGAGTTTAAAAAAGGGCTAAAATTTTCTAAAGTATGGATTTATTTATCCCAGAAATCGTTATGATGGTGTGGATGCTGTTATGTTGAGAATGGGGTAGACGTTACACTGATATTATTACAGTCCTCCAGATTTCCTTTGCTATGCACTGATTTACCAGACATTTCGGCACCACTTTTCCATTCAAGAAGGTTATGCCATGGACATATTAATTGACATTGGACCTTGATATTTAACACTCTTTTCCATGCGTAAATGTATTTTTTAAAATTTAAGCTTAGTTCATCAACCCTTACACTGATGTTTCGCTGCTGCTCTTTTCTTTTCCTACTTTTGATTCGATGTATGGGAAAGTAGCTACTTGTCCACCATAAATCATTTCAAATGTTTGTGTTTCTACCGTTCCACTTAAGAAATCGCTCCTAAATTTTTTCTGGGAAATCGAGCTCTTCGGTTAAAATGTTCTCAGAAGATCCGTAATTGTCAATTGTTGAACTAGCTATGCAAGTACATGAACTCGGCGTTGCTTGATCCATCGATAGACAGACTCTTGTTCTGAAGTTCACAAAAATGGTAAGAAGAGTGCTTAGTTTGCCTAAGACATGCGATCGTACTATAACTGGGTGGTGAGGGTAAAAAAGGGTAATTTGTTTATTGCTGTAGAGGCGAAATAGTAGTTTTGGAAAAAGGACATTAAAGATGGCAGGAACTCTTTAGGCTAGTTTGCTTTCTATTTTTTTTCACCCGTAATGGATTTAGTAGCTCCTCCATGCTCTCAGTGCCTATTTTCCGCTCTTTTCTGAGATGACCCCCACCGAACGATCGCAAGTTTCCAAACCTTTTGGCATTGTCCTCTCTGATGTTCCATACTGATAACGTAGTGGCCCGTGACTAGGATGCTCTCACACAATCCGCAATATGTTCTGATTAAAAATAAGCACTTATGAAGCATTCAGGTATTTTCTGAGCACCTCCTATTTCAATAAGCGCTGCTTTATAACGGTAATTTCCTTGAAAATACCTACTTTTTGTCAACAAAACTGACCTTGTGTTCAATCGCGATAGGTGCAAACATTGACAGATTATTTCCAAAATTCTACAACCTTACCTTAATGAGAATCTCGTTCTACCTTTTCGTGAAACATAAATGCACAACGGTATACTGAGCTCATCACCAACGCAAGCAGTCGCAACCTCTTATGTATCGGAGGAATGACAAGGTACTTTGACTAGGTTGCGCTCTAGATGGAAGGACCGCAGAATTTCATTCTATCGGCTTGTTCTTAGTTAAGATTCAAATAAAAATGTGGAACTCCGTTCAACTTCGTACAGAAAGCAAATAACGAAGTGCAGCGAGCTGTCACTCATGTGACAAGCTTGTCGGTTCGCCACTTAGTAACATGCAAGCTTTCAATCGCTCGCATTTCAGGCATTCCAAACTCAAGCTGATAGTCAAATGGGAATTCGCAAGCGATGTGCGACTGATGTAGAAGTACTTTTTGAGGACTATGAGTTATAACTTCAACGATGCTGAGATATTTGCAAAACTCCGGACCGCAGTTGTATGGGGTGGGGAACGAACACGCGCTGTTGTCCTTACCGGGGAGCAGCGCACTTCACCACCACACCATCCGGGTCCTTCGTTTTACCTGTCTCTCAGCTATGACTATGAGTTATGTCAACGCCGTTTTTCTGTGCTTTCACATGCATTAAGAGCTGCAGGTGTTGAATTCCGAACTGTGGTCTTTACACCTGCGTTCTTTTGACACTTATGGCAATGGCACTGAGTGTTGCTCTTCAAGAAGGTTAGGAGCTGTATAACTTTTTATTTACTGTCTATTATTATTTCTACGGCAAAGTATGATGTAAATTACAGTCAAACTGTTGATGAGATATTTGCAAAACTCAGACCTTAGGGCAGATGCGGAGCCGCGATAACCCCTTCCAGGGTTTCACGTGTCACCCACTGCACCACTGATGGTGCCATTGCTTTACCTTTCTCCTAGAGACTTTTTTGCCCTAACAGCACTATCAGCAATCATCCGTCAACGGGAATGATCTGAAGAGTTTAACTCACCATTGGGTCCAATCGAATCTGGTCTGGGGTGTGAGTTTTGTGAGCATTTCAGCGTCATCGTCGTTAGGAATTGGTCCATTCTAAGTTGTTAAAATTGCACTCGTATGCGACCGAAGACTCGTTCGTTTACCGCTAGAAATACAGCAGTCAGTGAGGTTTTCTATTAATCCATAAGTGACGATGTGTATCGACTTCGATGTTCTAATCATAGTTAATTTTGCCGTACAGAGAATCTTTGCTATCTTCCTTCTTTTTTTATCGAACATATATTAACGATTATGTCCAACATGACTCATGCGAAGTTGCTTTCTACATTTAATAACTACAACGAGCTGTTTTTCGGACGAGTTTGCAAGTTGGTCGAAAAATAACTTTCCGTACGAGTTTGCTTGTTAGGTGCACTATGCTTTGCATACTGGAATTCGACATTTAGAGACGCACCACCATGAAATAGACCGCCATTTCACTTCCAATCGGTGCATGAATCGCGTTTATCGTTTACAAGGCGAGATCTTGAAATCTACCCAAATATACGCAAGGAAAGCTACGAAGCTGTATTCAGAGATGTGATGGGATGATAGACCATTATAAGATGTAGTAAATATAAAAGAAATTCACATTTTTACTGTAATAGAGCCAAGTCTTCCCTGTTAGTTTTTAAGCTTCCGGCTACTCAAGCCCTTTTTCAAACTCACAACCTCTCTGAAATTAGGCAATTGGCGCTGATTGTTAGAAAAATGTTTACATCGCAGTATGTCATATATTAATTGACATTCCGAAACTCATATATAAAAATCATAACTTTGGATACCTTCTTGGATGCTTGGATGAACCGTCTTCACGAGTTGTGCCTAAGCACATTTATCATTCGTTTCTTTCCCTCGCAATCGTCGCCCATGGTGATGTTTTTACTCGAGCATGGTGGCTCGTGCGAGTCTCACACCGTGACCTGTAAAACAATTGCAGCCGCGAGTAGAGTCGGTTAACTTTGGTTACGTTCACGTCACCCCATTGTGTAGTTGCGATATTTGCAAAACTCCGGACCGCAGGTGTCTGCGATGGGGAACAAATGCCCTATTACCCTTTCCGGAAAGTAACGCGTTCACCACCACACCATACGGGCCCTTCGTTTCGCCTGTCTCTCAGCTAGTTCTATCGATCTAGCTAGAAGCCGATTTTGTTGCCGACTTGCGCTCCCCAGATCAATCCCGTTGACGGGTGAATGCTGACGGCAAAAAATCGATAGAACTAGCTGAGAGACGGACGAAACGAAGGGCTCGCATGGTATGGTGGTGAACGCGTTAATCCCCGGAAAGGACAATAGCGCGTTGGTTCCCCACCGCAGACACCTGCGGTGCGGAGTTTTGCAAATATCTCAGCATCATTAAATTGATGAACTCAAGAAAGTGTTAAATATGAAGACGTCGCACTCATCATGTGGTCATGTACTATGGGTTCACGAGTACAGATCGTGACATAGGCACCCACAACACGTTCTGTCGTTTTTAATGCATTTTCTTTGCGCTTGTTCACCTTTTTCAACTACTAAATATGTCGGATCAAGCGATATTCGGGTAGTTCCGTGGTAGTGATGTCTCTCAATAAAAACAAGGTTTTGGATCTAAAACTAGACCTTTGCAATTGTCGATCGCCTATTGGTGCAAATCGTACACAGTTGCTAGCTAAGTGAAACCCAAACTGAAAAATTCAGCTAACGAAGCCTACTGAAGGGATTACTATAGCGAAAGTTCTCACGAAATGTTTTTATGAATTTCAGGTTTGATATAGGAGCGAACAAGTCTCTACGTTGAAAATTCTAAACGTATCCTTTTCGTAGCATTCGACACCAGTTTCATCACTTTTGCACTTCTGAAACCAGGTGGAGAAAATGAAACGGTCAGTATTATGAGTCTTCGAAGTTCATCTGCGGATCGACTTTGTTTGACCGTGAATGGTGTAGTCTTCTTTTGGTTTTAGCCATCTCCTTGCAGGGCATTACACTACTAATTCGAGTCTGAGAAAAGTGATCCCAATAGTGTGAAACTATCGAAAGCATAAGCAGTTCCAAGATGCAACCAGCATAAAAGGTTTCCGCTCCTGAAGGAAAAGGGTGAAACATGCGGTGTTTTCGAAATCAAAATTAAAGACGTTCTCGTTTTTGGTTGTAGCAATACTTCTTAGATTAATTCATCTACTATTAAATACCATGGATCTACCTCATGGAGAGATCTCATGGCGATAGTCGGAGGCAACTTGGTGTGTCACCCTGTGGCCGACAAGGGTTAATCGCTAACCAAAAGCGACCTTGCTTTCCTGAGACGCAGGTGGATCCAGGGTATGGACTCCCTACTTCTGCTGCTCCGCTTTGACACATACCTTCTGTATTTACGAGGCGTATTCATGCATGCGTGTATAGGTGCGTTTTTGCTTATGAGGATTGTATTCTACGAGTCAATTCGGCCGAAAGCCTGCAATCAAATGACAGGGAAGCGTATGAGAGGCGGTTAGGAGTCGTCTCAAGCAGTTAAGCTCCATGTCTACGCTGGGAGAACCTGGCAACCAACATGTTAGTACATCCACCCCCCATGTTCAGAGCCCAACAAGCTATATGTGGGTAAGAAAAGCTAAGCACGATAAAATGAACCGATGCGGAGTGAGGCTACAGTAGGCGGAAAGACCGGTGCTGGAAAGATTTCTCAAGCGTTGCAATCTAATAGGGCGATGTTCAAAGCCTAGGACCGTAAGTGCAGATATTTTACGAGATAGGCGACAGCGAATTGTTAGACATACGGCTATCAGATCGTCATGGAGAGAAGGTCATGGGAGAAGCATTTGAAATGCTTGGAAAGGTTTGAATTGTTTTACGTAGAGAACATTCCAATATTCGTGAAGAAAGTTCTCTATAACGAGGTCGCTGCTGTCTCAGAATTCCAAACAAATCGAAAAAATTTTAGTCTTAAAAGTATCGTAAACCGGATTTATTCAGTTCATTAGTCGTCTTTTAGAAAAATACCTTTCTTGATAGCATCGACGAAAAATGCGATTGCCACATTCAACATCTTTACGTTAGCGCTATGAAAACTGAAAGATCGAAAACACCAAAAGTCATTTATCTCCAGAAGCACTAGAGCTTATATGCATGCGTGGAATCAAACGAGCTAAAGGCAATGGCAAACGCACGTTCGAATTTATTTACAAAACAGTCTAGACGAGCGATAAAAAATGATCTTAAAGAGAGAAGAACAGCTATTATAGTCGAAGCGGAAGAGGCCAGGAAAAGCATTGGCTAAGCACACCCAAGCTTCACCGATTGCAACATCAAGATGATTTTACTCCGATACCCATAAGGAACAATTACACCTTCCAGAAGGGCAATGGAGGAAATGATTTACGATCACTAGTCGGTTATCTTCAATAGCCAAGCGCTCCTGTTCTCACATGAAGTAAAGGAGGATAGATATGTCGTACCACTGCTTCTCGATTCCGAAATCCGACATGCTGCTTCGTCGGTGAAGTATCCAATAGCACCAAGTCAAGAAATTATAAGTTCTGAACACCTGAAGAACTCTCCGCCAGTACTCATAAACACATTCGCTTGGCTCCTCACACTTTACCTTTTTAAGTGCCTACTCAGCGAAAGAGCAGCAAGACTGTGTTATTGCTCAAAAAGTGTGACCTCCGCGACATCTGCCACTATCACTCAATCTACTTGATGTCTGTCGTCTACAAACTTTTTACTGAAGTTGTCTCAGGAATGACAGAACCTGAGTTAAGAATAGAACGAGCACGGTTTGGAATGTGATTCGGTATGCTGGACCACACACATGCGGTAATAAGACGCACTAAAGTATCGCAAGAGTATAAGAGACTGCGCTCTCTCACCTTCATCGATTTAAAGAAGACTTTTGATTCGATTGAAATAGGAATTGTCGTGGAACCCTCAACAGCCATTTCATCTTTACTCGGTATATAAAGATTTTTCGTGAGCTATATAAGGAATTCGCAACCAAGATATCACCGTTTTACGACGATATTAACATCAACGTTAAAAGAGGGGTTAGGCAAAGCGATACAATCTTTCCAACATCTTTTAACTTCACCCTCGAAAATTTCATGCGAATACTCTACGATTCTTTGTGCCTTAATGTATGAGTGAGAAACCTGGTTGCTGCGTAAATAATATGAAAGATCACTTACCGTCATTGAGCGCGCAGTCGGAAAGACGATGATAGGAGTCTCTCGTCCCTACCACGCAAGTGATGGAAGCGATTCAAAGCTCCAGTCTACATCGACGATCAAAATCAAAGCCGCCGTTCTATATGGCAAAAGGTCGAAGAGAAAGTGGCCTGGATACATAATCGTATGAACGACACCCGATGGCACGAGCTGTTAGCAATTGGATTCCTCTGAGTGTCAAGCGTGCAGAAGGAAGGCAACCGATGACGTTATGGCCGCAGTTTTTCAGCAAAACCCTAAAAGGATGACATGACGCTCAGCGAGCCCTTAGCTGAGCAGAATCCACTGGACCACTATTGCACGCGACAGGGAAAGTGGAAGATTCACTGATTCAAGCACCTATCACTCGACGGCCAACGGGACTACATATTATGCAGGTGATACTGTTAAATAAAGACAAGCGAATGAATAAAGCACAAGAATCAAAGATAGGTTTGGCTTCACACTGTTTGCGAAAAAAGATGTTTTTGAAACATACAAGTTTTCTAGTTGAATTCTCTTCTAAACAGAGATGCGTTTCAGTCTTCCTGGACATTCGTCACTGCACTTTTCTTCACTGCTACTCTACCAACCACGATTGGTGCGGTAACTCTTTCAGATTTCGATTGTAAGTCCGCAATTAATTGAATACCCAAAGTTCATAATGAATATTAGTTGGTGATAACCTTAAAATGTCTGCACAACAACTTACTGGATTTCGTAGATAGCATGAAGATTTCCCATCCTATTACTAAGTTGGTACCATGAACGCAACGATTCTAGGTGTTGGTGCACTCTTAGTTGGGCTTTGTCTCAACTTTGAGAGGCCTTGCTCGAAAGACGAATACCTACTATGTATATATCGTAACGTGGTGGTTAGTGGTGCAATCCATCTAGAACAAAGGTGCGAGCACCTCCTAAACGTTCGGCCTCCTCCTCATCGCACTCCCCTAATCCCACGCAGGAACCCTTCGGCTTGGAAATCTCGTGGACTCTAAGGAGAACCGACTAGACCAGAACTCTACGACGCTTATAAAGAAAACGAAAGTCCTCAAGCAATAACTTAAAGAGCACACAAAATATTCGAACACCTTGTAGACTATGAACACGAGGAGAACGAAGCGAGTGCGATAAATCCTACAGTCCTTACAGTGGATGTGATGGCGAGAAATGTGAAAAAGACCATCTATTCATTTACATGTCGAAAACTAAATATTCTGCGGATTCTAGCAATTCTTTCACGCTGCTCGTTTTCTCGCATCCGTCATCCGTGAACCTCTTGATATTTGTTTGTGTGCTTCCTTTATAACAAATTCTGCTGAGTGCCGCTCAGATCGATTGTTCTAGAATACTGCAATGTTTCTAATAGACCATTCCCAGGCCGTCTCCTTGAGTAGTCGCCACCGGCCTTTGTAAAACATAGGAAAGTAAGTCTGATGCTAATTTGCAAACCCCCGAAGGATGGGAGGATTGATCAAACCAACGATTATGTGTAATCTATTTTATGGAATTTCCAACTATTCCGCTTCTCGCGGCAAGCCGACGATATGTTTCATTTCCAGGTTAGGGTGATCTCGCTCCGGTTACTTGGCACGGGCAAATGTTTTGTACCGCGTACGGCTTGTTAGATGCACTGCTGATTCTCATTACTGTAGCCGACATTGGCAAATTTCTCTCAGAAAACATCGCTTGGTTGTACTCAAGGCGAGTTTTTCATAAGCTTCAAGTTATTTTTAGGTGTCAATAGAAGAGAAGCCAGAATTAGGAGGCTCGTTACTCAACTACTCACTAAATGATACCTCAAATCGTTCCTAACTAGGTGCATAACACTTGAGAATGGAGACCACAGATGTTGGTCCAGGTTAATCGATTCGATGATTAACGAATTTAGAAGCGACGTAGATGATATGATTTACAGAACTGTTTTTTACAATTATAAAGACGAAAGAAACCCGTTTGAAGGTAAAAGAAACAAAATTTTCTAAACAGTACTTGAAAGGCAACGCCTACCTTAATAGCTCTTCCGAAATAGTGAATTTTACGGAAGTACTGCATGCCGACGAGGTCGATGCACATAGTTCTGGAGTACTGTATTAATTTAAACACATTTCTCAAAGTGATAGTTGACATACGTGATCGCCAATCCAATAATAATGTAGCAGAGATCGATCGATGATCGATGATCGAGGAGATATAATTCTCGATTAATCGGTACATTATCTTCAAAGCCTATCTGAACTGAGGATTAGCACTTTTCTAAATGGCGTAGTGTTTATTTCACTGCTATGAAAATATGAAGCACACAGAATTGGGATATCCTAGGGCAGAAATGACATTGCTCTTTTGCTGAACCGAAACCCTGTGAGTACACCTTTGATGTGAGTTTAAATTCCACTTTGCATGCCGTTCATGAATTCCTTCGTGAATACTTTGTTTCCATTTCGATTAAGATGAAGAGAACTCACTCTCGAAAAGGTACACATATAGATATGTTGGTAAGTTATTGATGTTGCTTAAGGAACGCTAATGTTCGCCTTCAAGAATCAAAAATTTTAGTTGAGACAAGTAGAACTTGCATTTGCTACTGGGTTTACTCAATTCTTAAGCCTATTTGTTTACATGACGACTACGGTCCATGAGCGTAGCCTTCCAGATTTTGTAGAGTATTCCTGTCTTAATATGAATAACTTACAGTCGCCATTGTGATGAAAGAGAAATAGAATCCTAGGGAAAGCTGCCACTTCTCCCAGGATCCCAATGAAACTGCTCCGACGGCCACGTAAAGAGCGACTGGGATGGATATGTATTGCTCAAGACCCTAATTAGCTTGCAGATTAATATCAAGACCTCAGATGCCCTTCTTTCTTCAGATTCTGCCATATCCACAAAAGTAAAGGATATAAATAGAGAAATAGTTCTCTACTTATTTCTGAAAGTCTTAGAAAAGTTCTAGCCCTAATTATGAGTCTGTAAATAAGATGAACCGCAGAACACATAGCTCAAATCTTTAGCATAGTGGTTATAGACATATAAGAAGTAAAGGAATGATTCGCGTAGGTGCGACTTAATTTTCCCTCTATTATTCTGGTTTGATGAATGATGACATGGTTTGATGAAGATTATTTTGGGGAGCTACCCTACGTTTTTTCTAACCCGAGTGGCTTCTACTTCGTAGCCATTGGAAATGGCAATTTTTCGTGCCAGGCTTCGCGATTCCTTCCTTTCCTCTTCTCCTGTACACACATTTTTAGCCGTACGATACATATTTTTGATAAGTGCTTTTTTCATGTGTGAAGGATGAGAGAAGAGATAGTGAACTAGAATGTTTTTACTACTTGGCTTGCGATACCATTTTGTTATATAGCCACTTACTGAGACCTTTATTTGGTTGTTTGAGAATGGAAGCCAGTTCTCGGTAGGTTTTTCTCGTGTAAATTTTATACACTCTGACTGTCGGTTTAATAATTCAAAGCACTCATCCATCTGTTCTTGTGTGGAACAGACGATGAAGCAGTCTTCTATGTATCGACAGTAGAGTAAGGGTCGGCGATCGAGAACTGGAGCTTCCACCATAGACATGAAAGCGATGGAAAGGCTTGGTGCTAAACGCTGCCCCATCGCCAACCCTCTAATTTGTGCAAAATGTTTTCCAGAGCGCCTGAAGATTGAACAGCCAAGACACTGTTTTAAGAGGGTCATTAGTTGCGCAATCGACAAGCCGTGCATTTTTATTTTCTTTTCATGCTCTACGAGCAACTCGAGAATGGCTTGCATTGCGGAGTCATTGGACACGTTGGTATGAAGTGAACTAAAGTGAACTAACATCGAATGACTCCACTATATGCGTGCTGTTTGGTTGCGCGCGCCTTAGGTGATCTAGAAATATTTTGGTGTTAGGTAGATGGGTTGGGATGAATTTTAGCAGCTGGATTAGGATAAGGTTTAGGAACCACGTTATTCTATCCGTTGGTCTGCCTATAGAACTGATGATAGGTCTAACTTTAAATGGTGATGGGTGCGTTGATGTAATATCATCAGTTGAAGTTAGCTTATGTGTTTTAATAAGGAAGTAAAGGACAGGACAAATTGGATGTTCGTTTTTAATATCTCGAAACCGACCTTCCCTAAACCTCGGTGTGACTAATCAATATGTATTCTTTCTTGATAAGCTTGCACGAGGTTGATAAATATATTTATTTTCGGCTAACGTTTCGACGCCTTCGTCTTCCTCAGAGCCGGTGATCCGAGTCGATGGTCCATGCTTGTTGTTCGCCTCGACGTTGCGTATTCGCCTTCCTGTCGAGCCAGATCTTCCTCAGCGAGCCATCTTCTCGAATGAGGCATCCTCACTCAGTGATGCCCTTTTATACACGATGCTGATGGTGGATATATAATGACAATGTCCGGTGGTAACAACTTGTATTTCTTCCGGACATACATCATTGCGCACATCGTGCAGAGGTCGGTGTATTATCAGCTAGCACAAAGCGTAGGCGTCGGGGCGATGGGCTAATGGTGTGCGCAATCGTCCACTTATTGATATTTTTCTGAAATCGCTTAAGAAATATGAAACGATTAAACGATTGCTTCTTTGTGATCGAACTAAGACGTCCTGAGATTGGCTAATGTAATTTTAAGAGATTTAGCGACACTGAAAGGTAAGAAAAAATAAGAGTAAATATTATTATGACCGAATATTCTGCGAAGGACTAGTCCGTCAAAAGACAGGAACTACGTGATAAGTGGTTAATCCAGTCATGGCAACGACTAATGAAATCGAAGCTGACTTGCCTCGTGGATTTGCCTCGTGACTACCATTATCAGCACCAAAGTAGTGAAGTGATCGCGGTACCATCGCGCTGAGAGGCTCAGTCTTTCGTTGTATGACAGGTATTTGTTTAAGCTCTATAGCAAGAAACAACACTCTTAAGCGAAAACTAACAACCGATTCAATTCTTTGCAGCTCGCAAAATGTGGGTCATGGACTAACCGCGGTTTCACGAAAAACCTGTAGTATCGTTATCGAAAGTGGATAATGAATAGCAACGCTGTGAAATTTAGAGAAGAACAATGCCTAGCAGATAAATCAAAACGTCAGGTCCCGGCGAGATTCGAACTCGCGTTACTGGATTCAAAGTCCAGGGTGTTAACCGCTACACTACGGGACCACCTGTGATTGCACTCGGAATTCGTATTGTCGCCATTGCAGGTTGCTCATGACAAGGAACACTGATGTTCAGAGAGATGCAATGCTTAGCAGAAAAATCGGATCCTGAGGATCCGGCAAGATTCGAAATCGCGTTACTGGATGCAAACACCGCGAAGTTTACCGCTGCACTACCGGAGCAACATGGACATTTGATCCTATCGCTACTTAGAAAGTACGTAAAAAGTAAAAAGAAAAAAATAGTTGGCAAATCAATATGTTTCCATCCACCGTATGGTAGAAAGCGTGTGTGTATTCATGTAAGGTGTTTCTCCCACCACCGACTTTCTATTAACCTCGGCATTGATAAAGTAATTCTTCGTATTCTTAATGAGCAAACACGAGGTTGTTAGTCTACTATTTGTTGACAAGAAGGTTGACGTTTCTTCGTATTTCGCCTTCCTCAGTGCCTGGAAAACTGAAGTTGACAGCAATCAACCCGGCCAAACACCTCCGTAATCAAAGAAAGAAAACGCTAACCAAGATTTCAATCACATTGAACACAGCTTCTACTGAATATGTCGCCTGAAGACCAACCGCATAAAATTCACATAGAAGCGTAATGTGCCCCTCCCATCAGAATAATAGGATTATATACTGCCCAATATCACGCGTGATAATGAGGCACTCTTCGCTGTGGTTCATTTTCGGATTTCTGGATTTAATCCAGGACGCCTCGAGAGTTTTGCGCGCTTATGTTCTCGATTCTTGCACGAGGATCGTAACCCTTACTTCAAAATCTTCTCCGTTATGTTTCTGCGTGCTATGTAGAACTAGATTTGGATCGTGACAGGTACTTCAAAGTCCTCCCCTTTTTGTCTTTGGGTCCTATGCGTGCCTAGTGGGGTATTTGATAGACGTTTGCCGACTAGGTGTTCTTTTATGCGGACACAGAGGGGTTCGTTTCGCTAATGTATTCGTCTCCGCACGCCTTACAGGCGATCAGATAAACTGTACTCGAACTCATTTAATCATCGTGTCTACCGTTGGGGAAAATCATGCAATTTTGTGTTGCATGTAGACGGTCGTATAGGCGGTTACGAACTAACTGGCGCCGAGGAGTACTCGGTGGCATTTCAACTACGTTTACCGAATTCTCTAGACCCGCCCTTCTTAAGCAGCGTTTTATAGCTGCACTTACTTCACAACTTGACCTTTCCAAGCTCTAAGGAAGGTGAAATCCGCCGAAACGTCAGCTTATTCATGAATAAGGCATAAAAATAACACCTCGCGTTTGCTCAACAAGCATACGAAGTCTGTTTAATATCAATCGCTGAACGGCCGGTAGACACAAGAGCATCATTGGATACTAGCGTGTGTGTTTTTGCAAGTACAAGGCATAGCAAGCTTGAAGTTCAGCTTAAAGTAAAGAAATAACTGACAACGTATGGATAGCCACCACCCAGCAACATCCACCGTAATCACGCATCCTTTAAGCGAAAACGATATCACATATTTCGGATCGATTTGTTTTCTGAATAGGAGAAATAACCTCTAAGGGCCGAATTCCACTGCTGATACACAGCGTTTTAACAACTAAGAGCTTGGCATTTTTATTGCTACTACTGGTTAAATGGGCTAAACCGTTGACGCGTGACTGCTCGTAGTTTCAACAGAGTAAAAACTAGCAGAGAGAAAAGAGAGCGAAGGCCTCAGCTGGTATGAAACGGAGCTGCTGATTATCCAGCAAGGTTAATTCACAGGTAGCCCGAAGTTCCGTGTTTTGCTCATATTTTAACATCTTTGCGGTTATATTCTGTGGTTACATGAGAAAAACGCTACGGTTAAGGAGGTTGCCAACAAAGGAAAGAGTGAGCAGGTCCATGAATCTGGAATCACTAATCAATAAGCCAACGAGACACTGTCATTATGATTAGGTATATTATACATTCTCCACTTCGATGTTTCTCTTTCGAGCATCAGTCCAAGAGCTGGCTAGGAGTCATACCACAATATTAACTGGTTCTATGGACAAGGATGCAAATTCAACACTCGTATGCCTTTTCTGTATTATATGAATTCTCTTCCATATGCTGGTGAACCAAGACAAGTTGACGGTATTTTGCCAATTGGTTTGAATCGTCAAAAAATCTCTCACTAGATAGCTGCAGACCGAAAATGAATGCACTAACCCAGGAAATCTGAAATTCGACGGACAATGATGCTGTGAGAAGTCAGACATAATGCATTTTCTTCTAAAGACGAAGGTTTTGCTTCGCATTCGAGACTTCACAACTCAGCGATATCCATGTTATTATAAAGAAGGATGAAGCTCTCATTGTTGATCAATCCCTGAGCGATGCACTATGCATCCCATTTTATTAACAATCGTTTGGAGGTGGTTGAATGCACATCTGGCCATTGCAATGACTCGCAGTGGCCTACCCATGTATTGAATCAGTGTTGCTATCCTCCCAGACAAGTCTGGTACCAATTTGCGACCCCGGAGGGATAGAGGGCTTGGTAGGCCATGGGCGCGGAGATCGACTCCACGTGTGCGTTGCAGGGCGCCTCCGATCACTGCGCCACTCGCGCCATGTCGTTATAGTTAAATTTTTTTCAGAGTTTTTCATTGATGTTGCTGTTTCTTTGTGTATTATTTTTAACAAGAGATAGTATACAGGCAACCAAACATTTAGTTGACAAACGTTATCATTTCGACCTTCTTAACAACCCCTTTTTTAACATTGAGGAGACCATGTTGTATGAAAAAATGGGTTGGGATGAAAGAAAGCACTTGAGGCCTCAAATCTTAACATCTTTTATGGTTGTGTTCGCTTCAATGAAGACCATAACCACCGACAAACTGTCTACATGTCGCTGTCTGTCAATAGGTCGCGAATGACGTGCACTTTCCGCACCTCTGCAAAACTCACGATAGTTCGAATCTATAGCCAACTGTCAACAGAACAGAAACACCCGCAATTCTTCGAATTCTTGTTGAGCAAACGTGAGATGTTATTTTTCATTCTTTATTCACATTTCCTCAGCCATTCTTTAGACAACAAGAGCCCAATAATGAAGTTGATGTTAAATTTCGGATGTTTACGAATGAAACTCTCAAAGTCCTCAAACATTATCGCGCGAAAAGATATAGCGCGAACCTTATTGAAGTGGATAAATGTGGTATGCATGAGGCGAAAGAGCTGATAAGGTTAAAAACATAGGACTACCCGTTAGTGATAAGGGTGAAGAGTTTGTCGTAATTCCTCATCAGTTAGATGTGGAGATAACGAAAAAGTATCTTGAAGATGCTTCGCTTTATCGCCCATCATCTGAGAAGGGGTTTAAAAGTAAATACAGAAAATTGAACCACGAATGGGACAAAATGGCAAGGGCTGCTGGTTTGAAACCATCAGTTATCTCTCAACTTAAAGTTGCCTTGCCAACATGCCCCGTCTTGTACTTATAAAAACTCATAAGTTAGTATCCAGCGATGATCTTGCGTCTACTGATCCATCATTATTTAAGGTTAGACCTATCATAAGCTGCGTGGACGGGCCAACAGATAGAATAACGTGGTTAATAGCCCTAATACGTAGTTGTTGAAGTGCTTTCCAGCTCATCTTACGAATACCCTGATGTTTCTGGATCGTTTACGTAATGCGCAGTTCAGCAGCGCTTACGTCATGGAATCCTTCGACGTTACCGCCCTTTATACAAACGTATCGAATGGCTCCGCAATACAAGCCATATTCGAGCTCCTTATGCAACACGAAGAAGAAATAAACATGTATGGCTTCAACATAGAGCATCTGATGGCACGCTTAAAAGAATGCTTGAGCTGCTGATGGTTCGGAAAGTCTTGCGCTCAAATAAGAGGGTTGGCAATGGGACAACGACTGGCCCAAGTCTTGCCATAGCGTTTATATCCAAGGTGGAACCGCGAGTGACCGATCTCGGGCCACTACTCTACTGTAGATTTATGAATGACTGTTTTGTCCTTTGCTCAACACAATAGGAAATGGACAATGTTGCGAGCACAACCAGAGTATATCAAGTTCACCAGAGAGAAACTGAAAGAAAAGTGGCTTCCATTTCTGAACGTGCAAACTAGCCTATCAGAAAACGGCTACATTACGAAGCGGTACCCAAAGCCAGGTAATAAAAACATCTTAGTTTATTACCTCTCCTCTCACCCCGCTCACACTTAGAGGACGCTTGTAAGAAACATGCTTCGAACAGCAACCAACGGAGGCACGGGAAGAGAGCAGAGAGAGGAGTCCCGGAATCCGCAATGCGCGGCATTGGCGCGGCAAATAACCATTTCTAATGGCTACGAAAGTGTAGCTCAGGATAAGTGTAGAGAAAATCCTAGGCTTCCAAACGACAACTCTAGCGGTAAAAAGGTCCCGTTTATCCTACCCTTCATCTCAAATGATGTAAGTGCGGCTATAAAACGCTGCTTAAGAAGAGCGGGCCTAGAGAATTCGGTAAACGTAGTTGAAATGCCACCGAGTAATCCTAGTGGCGAGCTAGTTCGTAACCGCCTATATCAAAAACCGCCTATTCAAAATGGTATTTTGGGTGTGTCTTGCTCGTGTCCCCACGTGAAAACTCCGTGTGGGTCAGTCCCACTCGTAACATCACGGTGAGTAACCTTTCTGATCAATATGGCGTCTATTTAAAACTTTGATCTTCATTAATACTTTAGTCTTTTTTCACCGAATAATTAAAGTATTCTTATATAAAATATATCCAGGCTGTGAGCAAGACGAAATCGCCGAAACGTCAGCCATCGACCAACAAGAACAACATCAACAACAACAACAACGGCAGCGACAACGAAGACCTATACCAACCTCGCATCAGCTGATGAAAATCAATTTATAAAATCATATAAATAAATTTGCTCAATATTCAGATGATCGGAAAAGTATTTCGCAAAAGTAGGAGCGTTGTCTATAGTAGAACAGCTGGGACTATGCGCCCGATCCTTGGACCCAGTTTTACCGTGGGCTTTATTGTCAATTTTAATCACCAGTAATAGATCCCTGGTCCTTACTCCACTGTAGATATATAGATAATTGTTTTGTTAACTGCTCCACACAAAAGGAGATGGACTTTGAGTTATTAAACGAGCAGTGAGAGTACATAACAGTTACCCGAGATAAATGGAAATAAATCTGTCTTCCATTTCAGAACGTTCCAGTTAACTTATCCGATAATGAATAAACCACCAACTGGGGCCGAAACCCCAGTGACTGAAACACACTTATTCATTACTCTCACCAGTCACAGACCAAAGGGCGCTTGTAAGAAGTATGCTTCGAACAGCCACTTTTGCGTGAGAGCTGAAAGAAAAATTCTTGAAATTTTCATTGCAAACAGTCATGTCCAATGGATACGAAGCTGTAGCTCCTCGGGATGGTTGTAGAAGAGAAAATATGCCAATTTTAGCGAGTACAACTTTCGTTTATTCTGCTCTTTATTTCGAAGAAAATAAACTCGTGAACGATTTTCTGCGCTGCCTTTCTGGAACCTGTAACTGTTCCGTTTAGGCGTCGGAGTGCAACCATCTTGGTCTTGTAATTGGCGGAGCTTCAGTGGGCTTTGCAAATGCTTTTCCTGGCCTCTGCAGCTTCGATCAATACTACTGCTCCTTCCTTTTTAGGATCTTCTTTTATCGCCTCTCTGCATTGTTTTGCATGTTCGTTCGTCAGTTCGCGGTTACCTGCAGCTCGTGCGATTCCACGTTGTCGTATCAGCTCGAATGTTTCCGGAGACAAACATCTCTTTGTGGCTTTCGACCTCTCAGCTTTCGTAGCGCTAACGTGAAGATGTTGAATGAGCCAATCCTCTTCTTCGCCGTTGTTATCGACAACAGGATCTTCCCAACGCCGACTAATGAATTGAGTAAGTCCCGGTTTATGGTGGTTCTGGCACTTCGGCTTTAAAAATTAGCGGCTTTTTCTCCTTTCCATGAGAAGTAGAATCTCGTACGAAAGAGGCGGTGGTGTGATTCCGTGTAAATTTCGGGACAACAGAGACATCGGTTAGGCAAAACCTTCTATTTACTATGATGTGGTGTATTTCGTTATAGTATTCTCCATTGGGAGAGTCCAATGTCCAGCGTTGAGAGTTGGGCTTCTGGAATGGCGAGTTACCATGGATGGTCTTCGTCGCCCTGATAAATTCAGGGAGCTGCTCACCATGTTCGTTCTATTCTAATCCGTTGGTCCCAATGTGACGTTCTTCAGACATTCCTCTTTATCCAAACTTGGTTTTGAATTCTCCATTAATGACCTTACAGAATGTGTGGTCTTCTCTGTAGAACTTCTTCAAGTCCACATAGAATGCTTCGGCTTCTTCTTTATCACAGTTTGATGTCGGTGCGTAAACGACGTAGATCGTCAAAGCCGGTATTGATCCACATCTTTTTAATCGTGAACGTCCGATTCGGGTTGTTAGTTGTTCGAATGAGTCAATGTTCATAGACAAACTCGTGTTGACGAGAATGCCTACGTCTCCGACTCCTTTACTGTCGCATGTTCCGAGGAACAGTTCTTCTCCGGTGTCATATACGGCGTTGAATGGGTGGGTCGTCTCGTCTCGGCCAGGCCAATGACGTCGCACCTTATCCTTCTTGCTTGCATGAGCGAGTCTTCTATCGAGGACTCGGATGCAAGTGTACGTGCATTGTAGGTGCAGATCGTCACTATAGTTCTATGAAATCCGGGCAGCTTCCATTGGCGCTGAAATTTTAGCCGCCTCTCCGTAGTCGTCAACTCTGCGAAAATGGGGCTCTTTCGGGGTCAGGGCAATGAAGCCAGTCTTTTTGCTGTGTTTAGCATTTTTGATACCCACGTATAGTTTGCTGGGCTCTGAACATGGGAGCTGGGTATACTCACGGGTAGCTTGCCAGGCTCTACCATAGTGGACATGGATCTTATTTGCTGGAGGCGACGGATCACACCAACACACGCGTGCATTGAAACGCCTCGTAAATAGAGAAAGTATGTGCCAAATCGGTGCAGTAGAAACAGGAAGTCCATCCCCTGGATCCATCTGCGCCTCAAGAAAGCAAAGCTCGCTTTTCGTCCGCCATTAACCCCGCTGTGTAGACGGGCCAACGGATAGAATAACCTGGTTTTTAAGCCTGATACTCACCCAGTTGCTTAACCACATTCCAGCTCACCTCACAAACACCCAAATGTTCCTAGAACGTCTACGTAACGCGTCTGCTAATAACGCGTACGTGATGGAGTCTTTCGACGTTACCGCACTGTACATCAACGTGTCGAATGACTCCGCAATGCAAGCCATCTTCGAACTTCTTGTTGAACATGAAGGAAGAATAAATATGCATAGCTTGTCCATCCAGCAGCTAATGGCTTTCTTAGAGGACTGCCTAAACTGCTCGATTTTCAGATGGTCTGGGAAATTGCCACGACCGACTTTCTATTAACCTCGGCATTGATCAAGTGATTTTCTTCGTATTTTTGTTGAGCAAACGCGAGGTGTTACTATTCTTTGTTCACGATTAAGCTGACGTTTCGGCGGATTTCGCCTTCTTCAGAGCCGCTTTCTATGAGGTCTCCACTAAGTATGTCACGTAGAGACCAACCGCACAGAAATCACGTGGAAGTATAAGTATAAGTANCACGACCGACTTTCTATTAACCTCGGCATTGATCAAGTGATTTTCTTCGTATTTTTGTTGAGCAAACGCGAGGTGTTACTATTCTTTGTTCACGATTAAGCTGACGTTTCGGCGGATTTCGCCTTCTTCAGAGCCGCTTTCTATGAGGTCTCCACTAAGTATGTCACGTAGAGACCAACCGCACAGAAATCACGTGGAAGTATAAGTATAAGTAAATAAGTAAATCTACTATAAGTATAAGTAAATCTACTTCCACGTGATTTCTGTGCGGTTGGTCTCTACGTGACATACTTAGTGGAGACCTCATAGAAAGCGGGTCTGGGAAATATTTCGCGCAAATAAAGGGGTTGGCAATGGGACAGCGATTGGCATAAAGCCTTGCCATTGTGTTTATGTCTAAGATAGAAGCCTCTGTCCTCGATCTCCAGCCACTACTCTACTGCAGATATGTAGATGATCGTTTTGTCGTCTTCTCTACGCAGGAGGAGATGGACAAATGCTTTGAATTATTGAACGAGCAGTCCGAGTACATAAAGTTCACCCGGGAAAAACCGAAAAAAAACTGGCTTCCGTTTTTGGACGTTCAAATGAACCTATCAAGTAGCGGTTACCTGACAAAGTGGTATCGAAAGCCAAGTAACAAGAACATTCTTGTTCATTTCCTTTCTTCCCATCCTTCACACACAAACAGGGCGATTGTGAGAAACATGTTTCGAACAGCCACCTCTGTGTGCACGACCAGGGAACTAAAGGAAGAATCGCGCGACTTGGCCCGGCAAATAGCCATCCCCAATGGGTACGAAATAGTAGCCCCACGAGATAAGTTTGGAAGGAGAGCGACGCGACCACGCGAAACACTTGGCCAAAAGAAAGTCCCGTTTATGTTGCCTTTTATAAGCGATGAAGTAGGCGTAGCTAAAAAACGATGCTTAAGAAGGGCAGGTCTAGAAGAATCGGTAGCGATAGTTGAAATACCACCGGCTACTCTACGTCGCCAATTCGTTCGCAACCGCCTGTATGACCGTCTGTGTGAAACAGCAAATTGCATAATTAGCCCTTACGGCAGGGACGGGGATTGCATGAGTTCAAGTACGATATACCTGATCTCTTGTAATAATTGCGGAGATGAATATATTGGCGAAACGGGCAGACCTTTGTGTATCCGTATAAAAGAACACCTAGATGGCAAACGAAAACTGAGACGAAGCACCCCACTAGGCACGCATAGGATACAAAAGCATAGCGGAGANGAATCGGTAGCGATAGTTGAAATACCACCGGCTACTCTACGTCGCCAATTCGTTCGCAACCGCCTGTATGACCGTCTGTGTGAAACAGCAAATTGCATAATTAGCCCTTACGGCAGGGACGGTGATTGCATGAGTTCAAGTACGATATACCTGATCTCTTGTAATAATTGCGGAGATGAATATATTGGCGAAACGGGCAGACCTTTGTGTATCCGTATAAAAGAACACCTAGATGGCAAACGAAAACTGAGACGAAGCACCCCACTAGGCACGCATAGGATACAAAAGCATAGCGGAGATGATTTTGAAGTAAGAGTCAATATCCTCGCACGGGAGACTAAAACTGCAGCGCGAAAACTTCTTGAGGCTTTTTCGATAACATCAAAAACAACGACAACAACAACGAAGATCTGTACCAACCTCGCGTCAGCTTAAGAAGATCAGTGTATAAGATCACGTAAATAAATATATCAACTATCTATGCCGAGGTTTATAGAAAGTCGGTCTTTCGAATCATACTTTCTGTATTTGCTAGGTGAATTCATGCATGCGTGTATGAGTGCGTTCTAGTCTATGCAGATTGTATTCTACGAATTAATTCGGCCAAAAGCCTGAAATCAAGTAACAGGAAAGTATATCCGAGGCGCCTCCAAAAAATAAGCTTCATATCCACTCCGGGAAAGACTGGCAAGCTGCTCGTAAGTATACCCAGGTCCCACGCTCAGAGTCTAGCAAGCTATACGTGGGTATAAAAAAAAGCTAAAAACGGTAAAAGAGACAGGCCTGATTCCCCTGACTCTGAAAGAGCCCTCAACAGCGTTGGGTAGGATCAGTACGGAGAGGCTGCTAAAACATCAGGGACAATGGAAGCTGCCCGGATTGCAAAGAACTATGGTGGCGATCTGTACCTACAATGCACGTACACTTGCATCCGAGTCCTCGATAGAAGACTCGCTCATGCAAGCAAGAAGGATAAGGTGCGACGTCATTGCCCTGGCCGAGACAAGACGACGCCGTCAGTTCAACGCCGTCTATGACACCGGAGAAGAACTGTTCCTCGGAACATGCGACAGTAGAAAAGTCGGCGGCGTCGGTGTTGCCGTCAACACGAGTTCGCCCATGAACATCGATTCATTCGAACAACTAACAACCCGAATCGCACGTTTACGATTAAGAAGATGTGGATCAATACCCGCTTTGACAATCTACGTCGTTTACGCACCGACATCAAACTGTGACGAAGAAGAAGCCGAAACATTCTGTATGGACTTGGAGAAGTTCTACAGAGAAGACCGCACATTCAGCAAGGTCATTATTGGAGAATTCAAAGCCAAGATTGGACCAGGAAGAACGTTTGAACAACGTCACATTGGGACCCACGGATTAGAATGTAACGAATAGGGTGAGCGACTCTCTGAGTTTATCATGATGAACAAGTGTATCGATTGTAACTTCCAATTTCGGAAGCCCTATCCTCAACGTTGGACGTGGAAATCTCTCAGTGGAGAGTAACATAACGAAATAGACCACAGTGAATAGAAAATTTTGCCTTACCGATGTCGCTGTTATCCTAAAATTCTACACGAAATCAGACTATTGGCTCCGTCGTGCAAAATTCTATTTCTCGCGGAGAGGAGAAAAAGCCGCCAATTTCAAAAAACGAACTCCCAAACCATCATAATCTGGGTGTAGTTCGATTCACCAATCGGGTGTTGGGGGGTACCCTTGTCGATAACATCGACGAAGAATACGACTGGCTCATTCTACACTCTCACATTAGCGTCATTAGCTAGGATTAATCCCGCTCTGAAAAAGAAGAAGAGCTTGATTCACTAGTTAAGTAGACTAAGCCTTTATAACAAGCTCGTGCTAGTGTAACTATCTAAAAGTGTACTGATCTACGGAAAGGCTGATTCATCGACATTACGGCTCTGACTTATACATTTCGTAGTTCAGTTGCGACGCATCCCTTTCGTTTGCTTTCATATGGTGAGCTAATTCTTGCAGTACCACTTGGGCGAGTTAATGCTGTGGTGACAGCGATATGATAGGTGGCAGTTGGTTTCTGGTATTGGTTTACTCTTGACTGGGCTTCTTGATGGAAATGGCGGACTTCTTCTTAGCTAGGGAGACCCTACAGATCCTACATCAATCCCCCTGCATACATCGCAGCCGAACACCCAGGAATACCTCACAGTTACGATGAGGTGATAAACTGTTGGGAGGAGAGCTCTTCCTTCGTGCACAAAACAATCGAATAACCGGGATCCCATTCAGAAAGGTGTTCCCGAGCCTACTACTTGCATTTATGGCTATTACATTTGCATTGGAGCCATTAAAAACTTATTCTCAGTGCTCATCCTCGCTATCGTTCAATGTCTTGAAATGAATGTCCTCAGCTGTTACTTTTCTGATGAGGGTGTTTTTAGTTTTATCGAGCAGAATCAAATACAATGAAGCACCACGGCACCACACTAATGAATTGGGCCCGACCGAATGTCCCATTTTATAAAGGGCCCTTCTTGCCAATAAAATTTCTGCGTTCGTAGTTGTTTATGTGTTTCAAAATCGGTTCAATAACACAATAAACACAATGCCTGATTAATCAATAAATGCCCACTGGATCTGTCCACTCAGGTTGAAGTTGCTATTTCATTGCAAATCAGTTCAAGTTTCAGGTGAGGCATTACATCATTTGTGTGTCAGTTAGTTCAGTGGAATACCGTTTGTTGAGTTAGTTGACCGTATCGAGTTGTCATTTAGTTAACTATAGAATGCTCGCCCTCGTATGATTTTGTCACTTCTCATTTTTGTCACAACAAATCGCAAACTTGGGTACTGAAATTGCTTATATCTGGCAATAATGATATATTAACAAAGATATAGGAACAATATGTCCTTAAGTGTTAAAAATATAAATTTTACTGCGATCGAGAGATGATATAGAGAGCAACAAGGACGGGGAACAGTTACAACGATAAAGTGTCTTTGACGAAAGTGCTAAAGTAATATGATAGAGAAATGATGATATTATACGTTGTTGGTTACGAGGTATTGGCATAAACCCATGAATCAATAGTGGATCTTATATAGGGTGCGTGGAGGTGGACTATACGGCAATTTAAGCTTGGTGGAAGATTACGACAGATGGAAACAAGTGCAACTGTAAAGAAGCGGAAATTATAGGTATGGCTTGTAGTGATTAGAATCTTTGTAGAGATTACAGAAATAGTTGCCTCCTTCGGACTGGATTCAATCTGACAACGAAGATCCGTATCGAGGTGATGAAAACTGTTAACGAAAAAAGGATAAAGCTCTCATCGTTGATCGATCCCTGAAGGATGCGCCACGCATTCGACATCATTATGCATCGTTTGGAGGTGATCAAATGCAAATCTGGCCTTTACAAAACTCGCGGTGGCCTACCGATGTACCGAGCCAGTGCTGCTATCCTTTCAGACAAGCCTGGTACCAATTTGCCGACCCCGGAGGAAAAGGAAAGCTTGGTGGGGCATGACGTGAAAATCGATTCCACGCGTGTGTTGCACAGGGCACCCAGACCACTGAGCATACGCTCCCCTTAGAAATTGTTGAAGAACAAATATCCAGTTTTCTAAGTGACGCCAATGTGCCACTAAACAGCTTTCCAAAAAAAAGCAAGCGACAGCACTAAAAACAATCTCCAAAAAGCAGTGGGATTGTTATTATGAGACGAAATAATTGTGTAACCACTTCGGATTTATAGACTATGGCGTAGTCTTTATTTTATGGTAATTATTAAGTGAGCTCTGCCAATGGTTTGCGGCCTCATCGTGGCTGGGAGGTGTTCCTGGATGTCGGGCTGCGGTCACAGCGGGGTTCCACCAGGAAGCCCAGCTAAGGGTAAACCAATACCAGAATCCACCACAGACCGTCCTGGTATCAAACTAATCCCATGGTGGTGAATCATCCTTTGATCCACAATGAGGGCGACTGCTTATGGTGGTAACGACCTAGGACACGCTTTGGCCTAGCTGACCTCAGCACTCCAGGGAACCACAATGGCTGTGCCAGCAAAGCTCCGAAGAAATGGAAATTATGCTGGGGTTCGGAAATACACTGAAAAGTGGCGATCCAAGCATTTAACTAAATATTAAGTGGACACTTTAACATCGCTAGTTAACAAGAGGCTGCTATGAAAGTTCATTCGAGCGGCGCTCCATTTTTTCAGATCGCACTTTATGTGACAACGAAAACTTATATAGAAAAAAACAAACAGCTGTGGACAGTCAACTAGAATCAATCCGGTTCTAAAAATAGCGAAGGGCCCAATACGATATGTGGATAAACTTTGTAACCTCTTTGTAATACTCGAAGAAAACGCTATAGAAATTTTATTCGGCAAGCGTTGCGGCTCGTTCACGTTTTCAGAGCTGGATCAATTAAAGTCAACCATCCACCGCCATTCTTTCCTTCCATATGGTTCTTAGCAATCGCATCTAGTCGAATCCATTCAATTTTATGACATTTACCCTGCTATTAGTGTAGTACTGATTTCTACGGTACGAACGATGATAGAAAAACAGTTTCTGTCATAACTGCTATGCTAATTCAATTATTTCCCTTCTGCCACTCTACAGCTTCTTTCATGTTGTTCATGGGATATTGGAAGTCATTTTTTAATGTAGCGCTAACTTCCAGAATTAAGTCTACTTCCTCATCCACATTTTAACCGTAATGTCCTTACAAAATTCAAATTCAATGCCTAAGGAAAGTTATAAACATTATCACAATAGGATATATCCGGACAGCTGACCAGCACTAGGGAATTTATTTCGTTCTTATTTTTATCCACGCATGTTTTTACTTGATAACTCTATCACTTAAGGAGATTATCACTGAACATTTGTCACTACATGTACCACCTGTAGTCTCGTTGCTCGTCGAGTGCGAGCGCGTCATTTAAGTGCAGCCCAGTGAGTTCTGACCACTCTAAAGCCTTGTGGAACATTATGTCTTTCTTCTAGGCTTTTGTAAAAAAAAATCCTGCCAATTTAAATAGCCTGCGACGATTCCTTATATATTGAGCAGAATAGGAATGACGTGCTCTCAAGAGCTTTCGTGACTGCTTTTCATTCAAATCAGTTAAAAACCTTCTTTAAATGGATAAAAGAGAGACAGAGCAGTCCCTTTTACTATTGGGGTACTTAGTGCGTCTAGTCATCATATGATTATAGTCTTTCGTACTGAGTCCTTTTCGGAGCCCTGCATGCTCACACGATTGTTCTTCGTTCAGCGTTCTGTCAAACCTGTTTGAGATAATTCGAGTGAAGAGTTTTTACACACCACAGCAAGCAGATTTTGCGATAGTCACCGATTTCATTGAGGTTACCCCTCTTGAACAGTAACATACTCTTGCTGGTTATCTACTGAATAGGAACCTTGCATTCTTATGTGCAATTTGTGAAGAGCTGAGCCAGTGCGTTAGGAATTGGTTCCTCTGATGTTCAAATGCTTTCCGGTCCCGATTAGGAGTTCTTCGGCTCTTCATCGACGAAATATCATGTGGGATTTCGGTAGAGAAAACCGATGGTATCATATGTATACTTCTCTGTTTCATATGACAGCGGGAATACGTGGCTACTTAGAGACCCGAGTAGTTGTCTTGAGTAGTCATTCCTCCTTTCTAGAAGCTTTAACTGAGGTCACCGTGGGAAACCGTGAAAAAACTTTTTCGCTCAATCGCTGGAAGCGCTGCAGCTGGAGATACTGCGGAATAATGCACGCATGCCCGCTAGTTCACCAAATGGTGGCAAACTAATCCCATTGTTTCAGCGTCAGCAAAATATTAGGCTGTTCGGAAATAAATGAACTTTTTAACCAAATTATTTGAAATTTTATAACTTGTATGAAGCGCTGAGATATTTGCAAAACTCCGGACCACAGGTGTATGCAGTGGGAAACGAAAACGC